>JBBYHO010243561.1:0-33321 GCA_038382025.1 Adansonia gregorii | reverse complement strand
TATAGTTAATGTTTATTTTTGAGTTAATTACGCAAATGGTCTCTTACTACACCATTTTTTTCAATTAAGTATTTGAAAAAAATTTTAGCTCAAATAAGTATTTATATTATAATTCTATTAAACACATAGGTATTTCACACTAACACTGTTAAATAAATATGAACGTGATATTTAATATCTAATATAATTATAGCACATATCATTTTCTTAAACATAAGAAGATGACATTTTACTATGTGTCATAGTTTTATTAGATATTAAATGTCATTCTAACATTTAGTATGAAACTTTTATGTTCGACAGCATCATGTACATTTATTTAAACCAAAATTTCTTTTAAATAGCAAAGTGATAGAATATAAGGATATATATATATATATATGTAATTAATCCTTTTTTTTTGTGCGTACAAGTTTTATTTGAGTTCTGAAAATCTTTACAACCAGAAGCTTCGGCCATGCTAATTAATATTTTGTCTAAAATATTTTGAGAGCTAGAATGTCAGCCTCTTCAAGTTTAGACAACATACGCCTTTCTATCAAAGCAGTCAATACTGTATTGATAGATATATTATTTTTATTTTAGTATAAGTATATATTGATACTATTATATTTTGATGTACTATTTCAAGTTCATAAGAGTTTAAATATTTTTAATTTATATATATGAAAAATATTTTAAAATATAAAATAAATAAGATTAAATAAATTTCATATATTAAATATTTATCAATTATATATAATGTTCTAAAAACAACTTAATCAAGTATAAGAAAATCAATATCAGTTAAGTAGTAAGATTAAAATTTTTTAATGATCGTTAAATTTATGAATAATTATATCTAATATTTATCAAATTTACGAGTAATTATATATAATATTTATCAAATTTAAAATCAATATTGATTTAATTTTTTTATAAGCTTATATTAAATATCGATTAGTATAACTATTTTTAGTCAGTACGACCAAAATAAGCCGATACCGACTGATATAATCGATACAAATTAAAATTAAAATTAAAATTAAAATTAAATTAATTATTATCAATATTATTATTTATGAAAATCGATATGTATTAATTTAATATTGATATGGTACCGAAATCAATGCTTTCTACTCGGAGAGTCAGATTCAAATAATCTTTTCTCTCCAAAAAAAAAGAAAAGTATATTTACGTAGGATTTGGTGAAATCAGGGCATTTACACTGACTTCTTGACAAACAAAACTGTCCGAAAATGAAAATATTAAATGATGGAAAGATCATAAAGATTATTTCAGGAAAGAACCAAAGAATGAAAATATCTTCTTGTGCCTACATTTAATCGACCTGAGTAAATTACCACCGAACTGAAGTAAGATACCGACTTTGGGGGCATCTAATCATGTGGAAACTGGGGGCAAGGACAAGCGCAGATTTTCACCTGTTAAATCATTATTCGATTCTATAGGTCAAACCAACGACTAACCAAGTTGCTCATTCAGTGGTTTACAGCTTTAAATTATTTTTCCGCTTTAGGAGTTTTCACATCAATCGCTTCATCAGTACCTAGGATAACCTCACAATGTTGAATCTAGACTTTACCCAAGCTCAAGCTCCAGGGTAGGCGAGCCCACCAAAGACTAAAGCAGATAATCTTTAATACATGTACTTCAGCCAAACTAATCGTTATCAATTGCTTTTCTCTTCTCTCTGATCATTTATCAACAAGATTCATCGGTTGTCCCCCACTGCCTTAATGACACGCATGCACACATAAGGTCACATTTTCATCTTTGCTCATGTTCATGTCCTTTTGGCCACTATTATTATAGGGCGGTATCTCCATGGACGAGTATTGATGCATCCAATCTCTAGCCATAGCAAGTCACATGAGCTTTCAAGCATTTGCATACTTAAAAAAGTGACAAAGGCATCTGCACCATTGATATAGATCTATCAACTCAAATTGTAAAAACTCCATCTTTATGCATCATCCCTTTTTACAAAGTACAAATTAAAAGCTCTCTTCCTATCAATTATTGATTCCCATCATCTCTCCTTTTGGATCCTATATATTCTTTTCTCGACTTCTTTTCAATCTATTCATAGACTTAATTCCCTGAACCTAACTACCGTCTGCAAATTTGAGATTTGATCGTCATTTCCCTCTTGTAAAAAGATAATAAAAAAGTGATCACCAATAATGTTAATATATTCAGAGAGAGGGGAAGGTGAGAAGAGGAGAATTGTTGCAAAATACTTGAATTAATCTGGATCAGAATTTTTTATTTATTTATTTTAGAGATGAAGTAACCTAGTGAAGAAATGAACTGTTCAATATGGTCAAATATGGCTGCACTTATTTAATTGGTGACATTTTTTATGTATGAACCTCTACGGTTTTCTTAATGTATCCTATGACTTTTTATTATGTCATTGTCTCAGACTCTGGGGGGCTCTGGAGAAACAAGAATTTCATAGGAAAAGAGCAATGTTTTTGCTTGGAAACTGTATCGATCGCTCTCTCTTCCGATTATTCTGTCACTGTTACAAAATTTTTTAACATGCTTCAACGCCACCCTCCTCTACCCCTACTGACGGAAAGCCCCATAATTCCACATTCAGTTGTGTAGCTGATCATATAATATATTTTGTTCAGTCAAGCACGTTTCTTGTAAAAGAGGATCTCTAGAAACACTCGAAAATGAAAGATATCATTCCCCGTAAGAAACTCCACAGATTTCAATTGCAGGCATCTTTTCTTTTCTTCTTTAGATTTTTGGCCGATTTTAATTAGATTAAACTTTGTCATATATCAATTTTAAGATGAAACAAAACAATAAAAATATTATATTATTTTGATTTTTAACAAGTGGTACTAACGTTTATAATGATTAATACTAATCTATATCGATTGATATATTATTTAATTTTTTTTAATTTTTAGATATTTAATTTTTAAATTAATTTTTAATTTTTTATATTGATATTTTTACTTTTATATTATGTTTAAAATAAATTTTTTATTAAAATAAATTATTGAAATTAATTAATAATAATTTATTATTTTGTAAATATTTTTATAGATATCTATTTATTTGATTCTTAAAAAATTTTAGATATTAAATATTTATAATTTTAAAATTATATTTATACATAAACATATATATCTATATTATTAAGATATATTTATATGTGTATATAATATTTATTTTATTAAAAAATTTAAACATAAACTATAAATATATATAAAAAATATTTAAAAAAATTGATAAACTTTAACTGCTATTCAAAGTTCAGATCCGAGGGCATACCATACTGACATACTGTTGGAAGGATACAAAGTAACATAACTGACTTTGTACTTAAATGATCAATAACCCTTTTGATTTGGCTCCTTTCTTTGATTTGATGATTAAAGAAATACTTTGAATGTTCCAATTTTAGGTCTTTCACCATTTGCTCTTTCCTCTCATATGGCCACTGAAAGGGCCCATTTGTGGAACTGTTCTAGCTTTGCCACCTTTGCAACCTATAACTCATAGGCTATTGTACAACTGATATCAACCCAGCCCCCCATATCAGATAATTCTTCTAATTGTATATAAAGGCTCTTCGGACATGTGTAGAGCGGAACTCTAATTGCTGTGTATGCTTTGCTTTTCTTGTTTTTCTACTTTCTAGGTGTACTTCAAGTCTCTTTTTTAGATCCTTGAAGCCTTTAAATTTCAGTTTGCCAAGTACTTACCACTTTCGCTGCTATAATATAATAGCTTTGAACCTTCTAACACCACATAAAAAATTAAGAGAACCTTCACCCAGCACCTAAGGGCGAGAGCGTCTGCCTTTGACACGCACACCCACCTAAACTCAAAATATGAGGGCAGCTATGCCTCCTGTTACGAAGAGCATGACCATCCCTGTCGAAGAGGACAGTGAGCTGAGAAGAGGGCCATGGACCCTTGAAGAGGATACTCTCCTAACCCATCACATTGCTCGTCATGGGGAAGGTCGTTGGAATATGTTGGCAAAATGTGCAGGTAGCAAATCATAATCAACTAATTAAAGAAGTTGAATTAATGGATGTACAGCAATCTTTATTCATTTCTTCAGTTTTATAATCTAGATATTGGCACTAAATCCACCTTTAACTTCCTCAGGACTCAAAAGAACGGGTAAAAGTTGCAGATTGAGGTGGCTAAATTATTTAAAACCTGACATTAAACGCGGAAACCTGACTCCCCAAGAGCAGCTCCTAATTCTTGAACTTCATTCCAAGTGGGGAAACAGGTAATTTAACTGTTGATTTAACCTTTTTGTAGTGCATTTTTGTGTTTATCATTGCATTACTAATGGCCTGATAATTTCTCTGAAAATTTGATTTTGCTCTAGGTGGTCGAAAATTGCCCAGCATCTTCCAGGAAGAACAGACAATGAGATCAAGAACTATTGGAGAACAAGGGTGCAAAAACAGGCACGCCAACTTAATATCGACAACAGCAAGAGATTCCTTGAGGCAGTTCGATGTTTTTGGATGCCAAGATTGCTTCAGAAAGTGGAACAGACCTCCCCTTCTTCTTCTTCTTTGAAAGAAATAAGCTCCCAAAGCTCAGTTCCTTCTCAATTATCAGATTGCACAGGCCCTTCATCATCAACATTTTCCCCACTTACAAACAAAATCGCAGACAATTCAAATCATTCCTTCGAAAATTCGAGTTCAGTCACTAGCCAAAGTCTTTACCCTACAGAATTCATGAACATTTCGGAGCAAACTGAAATTGCCCAAAACCTAACATTTCCAAATATATATGGCCATACCCCAATTCTAAACGAAACTTACAACATTGAAAGCAGTGGCTATGACATGGAGGGTTTCAGCCTGGCCATATCGGATGTAGGCTCCTATGAAGTATCCCCATCCGAATGCCAGATGGGTGAATGCAATTGGATCTCTAATGACATGACAGATACTTTATGGAACATGGATGAATGACATATGGTCCAGATTGGGATGAATAATTGTGCAACAAATTCAAGCAGTATAGTCTAATACTGTGCTATATATATATATATATATCTATATATATGATCCTTAATTTAAGGTTAAAGTGGCTTTCAATGGACAAGTTTTTCTATTTACTACTGCTATTATTTCGATAGTAGAAAAAGCCCACTGTATATTGATTTATAAGACTATTTTTCTTATTTGTTTATTATCATTAATATACTATACATTTCCATTCTACTAGGAAATCAAATCGATTGCTCCTTGACCCCTCTAAAGCGAACTAAAAGATAGGAGAAGAAATTTCAATAGTAGTGTAGTCAATTCATGGAAATGTTGCAGAGAAATGACTACTTATTATAAGATCAAAGGTGGAGTCACATCTATCTTTTAGACAATTTTATCCTAGTTAAGACTTTGAAAGATAATGCATAATATTACATACCAAATATGATATTAGATTAAATAATTAAAATATGATATAATAATATATATTTTAAATTTATATAATATAAATTATTAATATATATTTATACAAATATAAAATATTTTAAATATAATTATAATATAATAAAATATAATACGAATAAATAAATTACGAAATTTATTAAAAAAAACCAACTAGTCGAGGGGTTAGATGGCAATAGTTAAATTCGGTTCTTTAACAAATGTAAAGTGCCAAAGTAATCTCCTAGCCTTTAAGGACCATAACTAAAATGATAAGGAAAAGTAATACTATTTCTCAATAATTGTGGAGAAATTAGTAACCTAATTAAGCAAACAGATGATTGGCTTCCAACAGAAAGAGATGATTGGCATCTTCTTGGGAAAGGAAAAAATAATGGGAAAAAAAGGTAATTAAGAATTTTTTTCCAGTTTTTCCCTTCACATATGCATCCATTCAAATGATACTACAAAATAATTCTAGATTGATTTTTTGCAGAAAACGACAATAAAATGATTATCCGAACCTGAGTTTGACACCGACGTGAATAACGAGTAATAGTATGTCTTTAGTGTCTTGGACCTATTTTTGGTTATTACACACAAGAAAACCTGTCGTAATCTTTCAAGGAAAATGTTATTAAATGGTTTTCCGAAAGAAAGTAATGGGTGGGGAAAAAAAATATGAAATTGCAAGCTATTCTGAATCAAAAACTATTTATCAAAAATGCCATAAACAATCCTATTTCTTATTCACTGTTTTTTTTTCTTCAACAATAGCATCAGTTATGCATTCTATGAAAGTTTACATCATATGTAAAACATACAAATATAAGATGTAATATAGTTGATTCATATAATTAACTTTGAGATGATATTCAACATGTTTATATTGAACTTTACAATTTTTTTTCCAAAATTTTAGGTTATGACATTTTGTGCCAAAAAAAAAAAAATAGACATATCAAAAAAGGGTAAACAAATTTTATATTTAACCATATCATTTTATACGTACTGTAGAAGTTTGTTTTTGTTCAATAACATTTCATATAGGCATAACTTTTATAAACTATGCTCTTGGTAGCAGCATTTCCTAGCAATAGTGCTATCAGGAAACAATACTCTTTGACAACAATATTTATTGCGATAGTACTTCTTAAAAATGACCCCTTTTAGTAAAAGCGCTCCTTAGTAGTAGCGTTTTTTTGACAATAGCACTTCTTAGTAGCAATACTCCTTCCAAAAATACTCTTTAGTAGTAGCACTCTTTGACTACAGGCAACGCTCCTTACAACAACGTTTCTTATAGCATTGCTTTGTAGCATCAATGCTCCTTGATAGCAGTACTCTTTGATGGCAATGCTCCTTATTGACAATGCTTCTTGGCAACACTTCCTAGCAGCATCATTCCAACACTCCAATGCTCCACCACTCCAGCACTCCATTTTGGATAGTCGTAGTTATCCGATTTATTTTTTGCATATTCAAAAAATATTTAAATTCAGATATTATAATTACTATATAAAGATATACAGATATGAATTTTTGGATATCCATTATCCAAATCCACATTATACATGCGAATAATAGATTTGGATAACCAAATTCGTTATCCGAATCTACTTTTGTAAAATATAAAAAATCAATGCTCAATGTAAGACTCAAATCTTGGCTTTCTAGCTTAACCATTAGACACTTTACCAAATGAACTAATATTGGATTTTGAAATGATATGCAACTAAAATTAATATATATATAAGTATAATTATAATTTAAAATGTTTTTATAAATAAAATATAATAATAAATTAATTATGTTAAATACCTTTAAATTTTAAAGATACATCATATTTTTAAAAAAAAAAATTGATGATTTAATTAGCTTAATTAATTAATTCACTCTAATAATGTAAATATATTTATCGTATAACATAATATCATATATTTTATTATATGTATGATATTATAATATAATTATAGACCTATTATATATGATGCAGTATATATTAATTATATACTATATATAATTGTAATAATATAGATTATATATATGATTACTAAATATTTATATACTATAATATAACAATATATGATATATTATAATATCAATAATCATATAATTATGTGTAATTAGAATACATAAAATTTTATAATAATGTTATTTATAAATAATATATTTAAATATTATATAACATTATTTGATATAATATAATATTATAATAAGAGCAGAGATCTACTTACAATAGTGTAAAATTAAACACTTACATAACTTTTTACAAGATTAATATTTTGATAAATCGACCATTAGATTTAACAATATAATTGTACTCATTGTTTACGTAAAATTTCAAATTGATCTGATATCTTTTCATATCAATTGATAATATTATTTTTTTAGTAATATTTAATAGTTA
This sequence comes from Adansonia gregorii, assembly GCA_038382025.1. Classification (NCBI taxonomy): domain Eukaryota; kingdom Viridiplantae; phylum Streptophyta; class Magnoliopsida; order Malvales; family Malvaceae; genus Adansonia; species Adansonia gregorii. The sequence continues at coordinate 25,476 of JBBYHO010243561.1, read as the reverse complement.
GAAATTTTGAACATTGAATAAATTGTTAGACATTTTTAACTTAAAACCAAGCGTGCATGATCTAAGTGAATAGAATATAAAATATGATGCTCGGATGAAACAAATATAAATTGTATAAATAATTATGAAAGTTTGTAAAATTAATTAATTATACACTAGTGTTAAGTGTATAATATTTAAATCAATATATAACATATGATATAATATAATACTATGTATATTATAATCTACTATATTAAGTAACTATCATATACTATATAATGTATTTAATTATAATATATTATTAATGACAATTTCGTTATATGTATTATATGTATATATCATTAATAATTTAACTTTATAAAGTTACTTATACTTTACATTACTAATTATTTTTAGTTTATGAAACAAATACTTTTAATTAATAACATTAGTTCTTCATATTATTATTTTTTTTGTATCTTGGAATTGTTATTGTATTATGTAAGTTTTTATTTGTTGTATTTTAGAACTTATTTGTTGATTGTTATTTATGAGTGACTTTGAATTGAAATTAATTTTTTGTTTAATTTTAAAGTTGTTTTTAAAAGAAATTGACTTTCTAAATTTAAATTTTTTTACAGATTCAGATATCTGTTGGATAATGTTACTTAATTTAGACTCAGATTCAGATGGCAATGTGTGGATTTAAAGCAGATAATAATAGATTCATATTTTAAGGCAGTTTTGCAGATTTGGATTCAAATATTGTAAAAATTGCAAATATTTGATTTGCTGCCATCCCTACTTGCAATGAAGTTAACAAGATACACAATTATGTGAAAACTATGGAGCTAATTGTAAAAAGTTGATAGGATTCTTGAGTTTGCTCTACTCTTGAGATGTTTAGAAAGTATGGCTTGCAAGCTCAAATATGGAAACTATTTAGAAGTTTGTTTCTTAACCTTTCCTTAAAGAACAAGTGCTTCCCTTTCTCATTAAACAAAATAATAATTTGTTTAAACAAAACCCTTTTCGAAAAAACAGTCACCATTAAATGTGTTGTCACGCTGTGCATACAAATTTAGTGTAAAAAATATGACAAGAAAAATCTAGAGACAAATAATAATTTTATTTACTGAACTTTAAATTTAAAACCTCTAGAAGTTTTTAAAATAAAATAAAAAAAAAGAATCCTTTCATCTTTTTTTTCAAGAAAGTTTTGATCTAAAGGTTTCAGGACTTGATCTTGAATCAATGAAGTCCACTTAGAATTTCTTTAATTCCTACAATTCTTCAAAGCTTTCTTTTTAAGATTTTGGAGAGGATTTTAATTTTTAAAGTCTTTTCTTCAAGTGTGCAAAATATGAAATTGTGATAACTGGCTTAAAAGAGGTCCTTATCTATAGTGTTAGCCCATTGAGTGTAAGAGAGTTCTTAAAGAATATGGCTTCTTTATAAAAGAGCTCTAAAAGAATTTATCTTCCTTATTTATCTTTTACTTAATTTAATTAGGGATAGAATAATTCTTAAAAAAATTATTTTTTGTGAAGGAGTTCAAAAACAATTCTACTCCTTTATTGATCTCTTAGTTAATTTAATTAGTTAATTTAATTTAATTAAGGATAAAATTTGATTGATCAAGCCATGTGTGCATATATAATTAATTATAAAATAAAAATTATGATGTCATCAATTTCACAGATGATGCATAATTTAATTGAAAATTTCTTAATGTAAAAACTTTTAATTGATACGTGACAAAATATGATTGGTCAAAATGTTTCTCCTTCTACAAATGCCTTGTTTGGACTTAGTTACGTGCATAGATTTAAAAGTATAACAAGTAGTTAAGTATTGACATTTGATTTGCATTTTTGCATTGTCTCGAAAAGATTTTCAAGCTTCAATTGTTCTTGCATGATTTGTTTATATGATAAGTGAGAAATTTAATTTTGATTTAGCATATACATATATTTATGTTGAATTAAAAGAAGAAATTGTGTTTTTTCTTATTCACATTATTACGTACATCAAGGCTTTTATAAGCCAAAGAATCAAAGATTGTCAACTCTACAAACTAGGAATTAATGTTGCCAACTCTAGAAAACAGGAAACAAATAAAATCAAAATATTTTCCTTCATAATTAGGTACAAAATCAGGATCAAATTAATTCAGATTCTTTGCTAAATATTAGCAATCAATGATTTCCATGATTTTTAGCACTCCTAATATTCAACAGTCAATGATTTCCATCATTCCCCTTCAAGCTAGTGAATAAATGTTTTCCATTCCCAACTTGCTTACAAGTCTTTGAAATGCCTGAGTAGTTAATCCCTTCATTAGGACATTTGCTAATTGATTTCCAGTAAAGACATAAGGTGTACATATCAGCCTACTCTCAATCTTTTCCTTTATGAAGTGTCGATCTACTTCACATACTTGGTGTGATTGTATTGCATCAGATTATAAGCAATGTTGATAGCTAATTTATTATTGCAATATAACTTTATTGGACTCTCTATTGTAATCTTTAAATCAATGAAGAATATTTTTAGCCATAGTAGTTCATACACTCCTAGTACTATGGCTCAAAATTCTGCTTCAGCACTTTATCTTGCCACAACTGGTTGCTTCTTACTTCTTTAAGAAACCAAGTTGCCACCTAAAAAGGTGCAATAGCTAGAAATTGATCTCCAATCAATGACCGAGCTTGCATAGTTTGCATCTGTATATGCTTCCAAACATAAACTTGAACTCTTTTTAAGAGAATTCCTCTACCTAAGTTGGCCTTTAAATATTGTAATATTCGATATACTGCTTGTAGATGGACTTCTTTTGGATTATGCATACATTGACTTACCACACTCACTACATATGCAATGTCGGGTCTAGTGTGTGATATATAAATCAACCTCCCAACTAATCTTTGATATATTCCCTTATCCACAATCTTGTCGTTAGTCGCATCTCTCAATTTGTGATTCTGACCTATAGGTGTCTCTATAGGTCTACAACCAGTTTTCTCTGTCTCTTAGAGTAAATCCATCACGCACTTTTGTTGTGAGATGAAAATTCCCTTTTTGAGCCACTTCAATACCCAAGAAGTATTTTAGCTTGCCAAGATCCTTTATTTCAAACTCTTTTGCTATCCTAGCCTTAAGAGTTTCTCATTTTTTGTGATCATTACTAGTGACAATAATTTCATCAACATACACAATAAGTGCTATAACTCCCCCTGTCGCAAAAGTGTTTAATAAACAGAATGTGATCCCCTTGACTCTGTTTATACTTCATAGCTAGCATGACCTTAGTAAACCTCCCAAACCATGCTTTTGGAGACTCCTTTAGCCGGAATAGTGCTTTCTTGAACCAACACACCTTGTCATTACTGTATGTACTAAATCTTGGAAGAATTTCCAAGTAAATTTCATGTTCAAGGTCGCCATGCAAAAAAGTATTTTTTAAATCACATTGCTGCTGTGTCCAATCAAAGTTTGCCGTAAGAGCTAGTAACACCCTTATAGTATTCATCTTCACCATTAATAGAAAAGTTTCTTGATAGTCCACATCATAAGTTTGAGGGTACCTCTGGGCAACCAATCTTGCCCTTTATCGTTTGAGGGACCTCTCTGCGTTATATTTCACTGAAAATATCCATTTATATCCCACCAGTTTATTCTTATTTGGTAATTCGACAAGCTTCCATGTTTTGTTTTTTTTTTCAAGAGCATCCATCTCCACTCTCATTACTTGTTTCCATTCTTCACTACTTGGTGCCTCAAATAGGGTTTGAGGGATGGCTATGGAATTTAGATGAGTGAAGAAGGCCCCTATGAAGGTGAGATTCTTTTAAAGCACACAAAATGAGAAATTGGGTGTTGTGTGCTTTTTCGAGCAACTTTTTTTAACTACAATGGGTAGATTCAAATCATTTTTATCGCAAGTAACAATAGCAGAATTATTTACCTCACTACTTGTTTCACTTCCAAGTGTTGGTTTTGACATATGAACTTGGTCTGGGTTTGCAACGAACTCTTTTTTTTTCGAATAAACTTGCAGTGGCTTTGTGAATACTGGACCATTTGATATTTCTTAGTTGTCTACGACATGAGTAGGTTTTATTTCACTATCTTGGTTGGGTTTGGATCAGTGTTTTAGTTTGGACAAGGTAAAAAGTTAGGCATAGGTGAATCCGTAAGCATAGGAAGGTCAAAAAAAATAATCATTATCTTTATGAGTAGATGTCTCCCCTAAAGAGAATGATGATGATAGTAGCTCTCAAGCTCTACAAATATGACATCAATGGAAACATATGTTTTATGGGTGGAAGGATGGTAGCACTTTCATCCCTTTTGAATGGAAGAATATCCTACAAATACACATGTGATTGCTCTAGGATCAAGTTTGCTTCAATTATGAGCGTGAACATAGACAAAGAAGGCATACCCCAAAAAAAAAAACAAAGAGTTAGGCAATTAGGAATGGGAAAATCTGGAAAAATAAGTTGTTAACACTTCCCACAGACTCTTAAAGCCTTAAACTCGAGATAGAACTCAATTAATGAGATGAGTGATTGTAAGAACAACTTCTTCTCAAAATTGTTTTGGAACATTCCTTTGAAAAATAAGGGCACGAGCTGTTTCAAGAAGGTGACCATTTTTCTTTTCCGCCATTCCATTTTGTTGAGGGTGTATCAATATGGGAGGATTCATGGATAATTCTTTCTTTTTAACGGAATGGAGATAGAACTTGATTAAAATATTCTCTAACATTATTCATTCAAAATCTTTTTATCCCCATACCAAATTGATTTTTTATCATGTTCTGAAAAAGTTTAAAAATTTTGGTCATGTCAGATTTTTATTTCAAGAGAAAAGCCCATGATACTCGAGTACAATCATCAATGAATGTAACAAACCACCAAGCCCCAGAAAATATTAGCAACCTTTAATGGACCAAATGTCATTGTGAATCAACTGAAAAGAAAATGAAGATTTTTTTATTGCTTAAAGGAAAGAAAACTTGTTTGTGTTTAGCAAACTCGTAAATATCACAATGAAATTGTTTATTGTTGATATTTCTAAATTCTAAACAGAGAAGGAAACATCATATTAAGGATTCTAAAAGATGGGTGACCAAGTTGAAGTGTATAAGCTAAATCGGTCTTTATTTGGGTTACTAGTTTTTAACATGACAATGGATGAGTTACCAGCCTCAATGTTTACATAGCCATCTAGAGACCCAAGACAGTAAAGTCCATTGCTTTCCTTATCACGCCCAATTGTCTTCCCTATAACTTGGTCCTAAAACACACAACATGTAGGTAAAAAAATCAAATTGTAGTTTAAATATTTTGTAATTTGTTTGACAGAAACAAGGTTGGTAGATAATTTTGGCACATGTAAGACATTTTTCAAGATTAAGGACTTTTCTATGTGAATGTCTCATTGGCCTATTACTGTTACTAAGGAATCATCGGCTATAGTAATCTTTTTATTGCTAGGACATGAGCTGTACGTGGAAAAATTATGAGACGAGTAGGTTATGTGGTCAATTGCTCTGGAGTCAATGATCCAAGAGCTGAATGTGTTAGGATCCGAGACACTAAAAGCACATGGAAAAGAAAACATACCTGAGAGCACTGATGAAGTAGCACTTAAAGTTTTTTCTAGTGAGTTGATCAATATCATCTTTGCTGAACTCTTTGTTACTTGTAGTAATCTGATCAGTGACAGTACTACTGGTAATGTTGGTTTGCGCAAAATGTGCTTGTCCCCACTATTGCCACTTTCGGCTAGGGTTTTGTGGTTTACCATGAAGTTTTCAATAATCCTCTTATGTGACTGACTTCTTGCAGTGATTACATATTAAATTTCCTTTATTCTTGCTTCTTGAATCTGATTTTTTGCAGTTCATATTTGCTTAATAAATTTTCTTGTAGTTGGTTCAATTATAATCAATGCAGGTCCTTCTACGGTTAAACATCGAGCATGACTCTCCTCCTACTTTTTTTAGCATGGATAATTGATATTGCTTCGTTCAAAGAAGGCATTTCTTCCTTTCCTAAGATCTATACACGTACTAGATCAAATTTAGCATTAAGGCCAACCAGGAACTCATAAATTCTGTCCTTCTTTATGAAATTTCTCAAAATGATGGCATCTTCACTATTCTTCATTTGAATACACTGGTAGTGATATATTTCCTACCATAAATTCTTTAAAGTATTAGCATACTTTGTGATAGATCGATTTCCTTGTTTGGTAACGGAGATCATTGTCTTGATCTTAAAGATTTGCATATCATGCTTCTTTGAAAATGTCTGACGAATAGCCTCCAATATATCATTGGTAGTAGCTAAAAAGATACATGTGTCACTTATTTCTGGCACCATGGGATTCTATAGCCAATATATGGCCATGGAATCTTCTTTATCCCAAGCAGTGAATTTTAAATTTCCCAATTCGAGTCTAGTCCCAAGTATGTCACTAAGTTTCTCTTTTCCTTTAAGAAAAGTTATAACAAATTGAGACCATTTAAGATAATTTTTTTTTCTTTTAGCATATTTGCTGCCTAGATATTTTGCAATTCTCTGGAAGTTTGACTTACTGTAGTCTCTTCAGAATGGATAGTGATTTGTGAAATTTTTGACATTTTGAAATTTTGAAATTTTTTACAAAAAAGACAAAGAGGCCACAGAAAAAAATAAAGAAACTGAAGATAAAAGGTTGTCACGAAGAGAAACAATTCAAAAAACCAAGCTTTGATACCATGTTGCATGAACAAAAGAAATTTGTTTTTTTTATTCATATTATTAAGTACATCAAGGGCTTTTATAAGCCAAAGAATCAAAGATTGTCAACTTTACAAACTAGGAATTAATGTTGTCAACTCTAGAAACTAGAAAACAAATAAAATCAAAATATTTTCCCCCATAATTAGGTACAAAATCAGGATCAAATTAAGTCACATTTTTTCCCAAATATTAGCAGTAAATGATTTCCATGATTTCTAACACTCTTAAAATTAAACAATCAATGATTTCTATCAATATATATATATATATATATCTCATTTTTCTATGCAAAATCAAAATTAAATTCCTTTTTTTTATAAACAGCCTATCTATATTTTTAAATTAAGAGCCTAACATCCAAAAAAGTGTATAACCAATATTTGCAATGAAATAAAGAATGGCCATGCTTTAACAAATTAGCCGAAAGCGTTGTAACCAAAAAGCTTGATGTTAAAACTTACATGGACTAACACTCAAATGTTCCTTAAAACTCATTTTCCATGAAAAGCAAAACTCATTGCTATTAAGTTATGTCAAAGATTGGTCCGCCATATCTTTGTTCACTTGAATCCCTATTACCTCCATGTAACATTTTATTGACAATCCTTTCAAATTAACATAAGAAATAGCTTCATTTCCATGACTTGGTTAAGTCATTTATGGAGAAAAAAGCCATTCATACTTATCTTCCAAGCAACCTACTAGGTAAGAATTTAAGGCTACGTTATGAAGCTGATTACAAATAGCGAAAGTATGGAAATCCCCAGCTCTATTTAGAAACCTCATTTGTAAACAGGTAGAATATGCACTACCCATGGCTGCTTGGATAATTAGTTGGCCTTAAAAATATCAGTTTTAGCTTTATAATTTGACCAGGATTTGATTCTTTAAGAATTGTCAAAGTTCAACCAAAAGTTGACTTTCTTGAAAATAAATCCTTTACTTTGAATTTTATTCAAAGCCTAATTAGGAATTTTTTTTTTTTTTTACTCAAAGTCTAGTTGGGACTTGGACTTTTTTTGTGCCTTAAATTTTGCCCAAGTCATCCTTGAAGGATTTTCATCCTAACAAGCATTTTTTGAATAATAAATTTAAACTCATTTGCTCTGAGAGTTTAGGCTCTTACACAAAAGCAATACGCAATTTAGGCTTTTACTTAGGAGCAATAATTTTTTCAAGTGTAATAACACTTCAAAAACTTGCCAGTGATCAGTTCTATGTTGACACCTTCTTGATCAACGTTCTTGTGTATATATGCAACACATACCCCATTGGTATAGACTTCTTGAACTATGTATAATCCGTCCCATTCTGAAAGGAACTTGTTGCGAACACAATGTAAAATATCTATAGGCATTACAATGAATTTGACTTTCAATAGTGTTTCCTAATGGCATTTTATTTAAAAACATTACTAGTTTTCATGTCTACAAAATCTTACTGGCATTTAACACTACTAAAAAAAATTTAATTGTGTTTGCATTGAATAAATGCCATAAAAGCGTGCAACTTAGTAGCATTTTAAATTATAATGCCGTTAAATCCATACAAAATTTTACGACTTTTTTTTCAACACCAAAGTACTTACAACTATTTTGTATAGCAAAAATATGGCATTTAGATAATAAATGTAACGGCATTTACATGAAGCAAACACCACTATCTTAAAAATTTAGCAGCTACAAGTTAAACGTCATTAAATAACCTTGGTTTTAAGAAGATATTTAGCAACGTTTACTATAAGAAAGTGTTGTTAATTAGTAAAAAATAATGGCATTTACAACCTAAATGTTGCTATCCAACATAATTTAATGCCCAAGCACAATACTGAGTTTTGGCTGGCCTTTTGGTAGCATTTCTTAATGAAAGTCCTACTAAAGAGCAAAAATTAGCAGCGTTCAAAACATCTCTATTTATATTTAATTAATACATTGTCACAATGTGCCCCGGGGTGGATCTTCGCAGATCTATGGGTGTATACGACTTATAATATTTTTTTGACTAGGAAATATCTTCTTGATCAAGACTTTTTTTTTTTTTTTTGCAATGTGATTAGAATGATAAAGTATGGATTCTTAACTTGTGATATAGTGAGGGGGACTATAAGATGAATCGCTTATCTTATTGGTCTCGGATAACCAACATAAAGTGGCTAACGCTTGGAGTCACTACCAACCATTTTGGGCTAGGCATGACTGGATGCCCATTGAAACCTATGTTTTGAGTTACAAAACTTAAAACATCGATCCCGTGGTCTACGTGGTACAAAGATTCACTATTTGGGTTCCGAAGTTGGTTACACACGATGAGGTATGAACCTCTTCGCGATGCCCGAAATCGGTACCTTACTAGCTATGTCTTATCTCAATTTGGATTTTTTTAATCTTAACTCATCACTATTTCAATATAACCCCTTTTTAATGCATGAATTTTGTAGAAATACAAATCTAGGTTTTGATAAAAAGATTGAATCTCATATACGCCCTAGAGAGATGGGGAATATTTTCAATAAAAATGACCTTTGGATTTTACTTTGAAAAATAGAATATTCCACTTTGGGCACTGGAGAAACACCTACGCGGAATATTACTTTCAGTTTTATTTGAAATGATTAGAAAACATGAATGCAAATAATCATCACAAAGAAATCACGTTAGTAAGGCAACAAATGAAGTAACATCACATGGATCATTCAATGCAATGATAAAGCAAATGGATGGACTATTGGAATTTATCTTGCAATTGGCATCAATTATCTGGGAATAACCGAATCGACATTTTTGAGGTGCATATGGGTTTCTTGATTAAGCGAGGTTTGCTTGACACATTCATGGAAGTCCGAGAAGGAAAAAAATTTAATTGTAGTTGAAAGACGAGATTAGAGTATCCCCTCAAAAAGATTGGGTTGGAGTAACCCCATGGATGACAAATAATTTTGACAAAAAAAGATTTTTAAATCTTGACAATTTTAAAAAGTGGGGTTGGAGTATCCTCTCGGAAGGTCGAGGTTGGAGTATCCCTGTGGATGACAAATCATTTTGACAAAGGAAGATTTTTTAATCTCGACAATTTTGAAAAACAGGGTTGGAGTATCCCCAAAAGTGACATGTCTGACACTCTTTAGAGAAGTTGAATTGGCAAACTTAAGTTGAGAAAACTTTGTGATTTAGAAAACGATTGAGCATTTTGATGACTTTTAGCAAAAGGAATTGTTATGAATGAGGATGGTAAAGATGTAAAATATGTTCGGGTCTTGATACGAGCCTATGGGAGGTCAAAGCATGTTCTTGAAGCTGATCGGGGTGATATGGCGACATTCGAATGTCTCGAGACGAAGCTTGGGAAAGTAACTCAATTTTGACCATAACTAAAAACAAGGGATAGCATCGCACTATCCTCCTTTCTGAATTTATTCTAAATTGGTTTGAAGGCTTTAGAGGGTGAACATGATACCATTAGAAAGGTAACTCAACGAGGGTCAATCTAAAAATATTCCCAATATCCTAAAAGGTTACTTTCCAGGAGAATAAATTTTTAAGTTTGGATTAATATCGCTGCTAGCAGAGTATATGAGAAAAAGGGTGTGTCAAAATTCAAAAAATCATTTTAGACTCGATTGATATCAAAAAATTGCAAATAATACCTTTCTAGAAAGAGAATTTCATGAACTTTTTAGGAAAAATCACATTGTGGGCCTACAAGGCCCCAACCAGAATGCACTTTGTTCACTCCAAGGATTTTGGACATTCTAGGTTTGAAATATCATAACTTTTTCATCAGACTGATCCAGGGATCAACAAGACCTTGTTTTAAAGATATTTTGACATACTTTTATAAAAAAATATTATAAAATTCATGAAAATTGTTTGGGATTTTAAAGTGAATTTTCAATTTGTAACAATGCTGCTACCAACAAGGGATAAAGTAAAGCAGAGGATATTTCTTATTTTCTTTATGTTTACGGGTCTAAACTCGAGTCATCGACATTTGAACGTCTATGACTAAAGGAAAATATTGGTATGAGCATCACAAACTCATTTGCACAGCCCCAGAGTATTTTGGGACGATGAAACTACCCGTTAGTCATATCCAGATATAGAAAACTTAATTTGCCCCAAGATAGTTTAAGGAAAATGCTAAGTTCATGCTAATCCTCATTGGTTGAGGTTAACATGCTTGGCTTGGGAGGTTTCAAAAATCAATTTTTGATAGCCATCGAACATGCATTTAGACAAGTAGAAGACAATGAACATATAGGGGGATGGCATATAACTTGAATGAGGATGCTAACTTTATCAATGGTCTAAACAAAAAAAATGTTATGCACTTTGACAAAAAAATGTTATAGATGTTAAAAATGACAATGATTCATGACAAAATATAAGCTAATGTATAAATATGCTTGAGATATGTTAAGCTAAGGATTCATACATGGATTAATCATAATGAGATGCATGGATACAGCATAAAATGCATGAGCAAGTGCTATCAAAATAATAAGGATGAAATGAGGCATTTTGCACATCAAAGGGGCATTAAGGCTTCCAAATCCTAAACTATCACAACCAAAAGCCATAATAATGCATAAGAATCCTAAAAGGGTGATGGAAACATGGAGAGCTCACTAAAATGATGAAGATGCTGAAAAATAGAAAATAAAAGTGATAAAGTAAGAAGTTATACCAACAAAACTTTAATTTTTGGCCTAATAGTTAGAGCAGTAAAAATGGCTTAAATTTCTCTCTTTTTTTTGTTGTTAAAAAGCAAGAAAAAGAGAAAACCAATAGGGTTTTGGTTCTGGTATGGATAAGGGTGATTTTCAGAATGTGTAATGATTGAAAGTAAGTGTTTTGGGGTTATTGTTGGGTGCTGAGTGAAGAGCTACGAGATCTGGTTTTCTTGATATATGAATGTGTTTTTGGAAGCTAAAACAAGCTAGAATCTAAATTCCCTCAGCTGAGATATATGTAGTTTATTTATACCAGTATTTTGAAGCCAATTTGGAGGTGTTTTTGGTCATTTCTCCAGGGGGACAAAGTGATGTCAGCTTAGTGGCTATAGAGTGGCTGTAGGGAGTAAATTGTTGCCAATGTGATAGACATAGGGTGGCTGGTTTAAATACTGAAATGATTTTTCAGCAAATAGGGTGGCTGATGGTAATCATGGTCAACAAACTAAGGAGGAGTAGGATGATCATGTGACATTGACTCTTTTTTTATCTAATTTAGACTTCAAAAAAAATGTTTAGATTAATTCAAAAGTCCAAATTCATAATCTGATATGGATTTTTATCTTTTCTTATGCAAAAAAAGAGTTAAAATCGAGTTTTTAGTCAATGATGGACAAGTCAAAAATGCTCAGATCGTGGAAAATGGCCTGTATGTATCGATACATTGCAAAATTATTGATACATTGGTCCAAAAAGCTTGAGTTTATCGATAATATGAACCATTGTATCGATACATGTTGATATGTGTAGATACAAAAGCTTATGTATTGGTACATTTACATGTTGTACCGGTAACATTTTAAATATTTGGATCATTGAAGCATTGTATCAATACATGAGAACTATGTATCAATACATGAGAACCATGTATCGATACATTCAAGCAAAATTGTGAATTTTCTCTTATCTTTTGTCATAGATACCTTGAACTACGTCCTTTAATGCCACATCTTTGCATTTATCTTTGATATGATCCATAGGCCTCATTGACTTTCTCTAAAATACTTTTTTACGAGCGAGCCCTCTCTCACATCCCTACCCTAGGTTGCTAAAAAAATTAATTCGAACAAAATAAGGTGTCTACATACATTCGGCAAAGTGCAGAGTTTTATCTAGTCATTGAGGGGGTGAATATAAGTTTGTAGCTCACTTTTATTGATTCGCAAACTCTCAAACACTCTTTCTTTCATTTTCTCTCACTTTTTATCTCTCTAATCCAAATTACAATCTCATTTGTTCTTCTTTCCTGGTTTACACAATCTTGGTTGGAGTTTGTTCTTTTCTCTCCATTGTTCGAAGATTTTCATTTAAGTTTCTTGCAACTTTTGATTTATTTTGAGAAATTAGGATTTTGCTTGAGATTATTAATAATTTTGTTAATTGATTTGCTTGGGAAATCAAAATAATATGTTAATTTATGTTTAGGTAATTGCAAATTTTATGTTTCGTAATTGTTTTATTGAAAACCCAGCAGTGTTTGAAAACCTAATATCGAGGATTTTATTTTTGGGCATGAAAACCCATAACCTAGCAGCAGCTAGGTGTTAGAGCGCCTATTATTGGGCACTATACACTTACACATAATTTTAAAATTGATATTTTAAGATTAATATTTAAGTTAAAAATATTAAAAATGTTGAATAATGTTTGGTTTATATTGTATAAAATTTTAATTATATATTTATGTTATATTGTTTCACAATATAGACTTTTCTAAAGTATAAAATGGAAAAGAGTTGGATGCAAAAGTCGAGGCCAAGTCAAGAATACCGAGATAGAAAATAGTTTTCTTAATTTGGCTTTTTTTAATACAAGCGAAGATAATATGATACTATGTCCTTGTTTAAGATGTTAGCATATGCGTGAAGTTGTTTAGGACATTTAATTTGTTTTGGATTTCTTTGGGGTTACACACAATGATATTTTTATGAAAAGTCTATACCTTCTAAGTCATCCTTTAAAGTTGCATAAAGTACCTCTTCTAACAATCAACTTCAGTCTATTAGATAAGATGACATGGAAGGCATGTTGTAACATGCATTTAACATCTGTAACCATAGTTTCCATTTCACCAAATGCTAGAAGATTAAATGAATTTAATGTCGGCATGATCAATTTTACTAAAATAGAAAGAGGTGTAGCAAAAGCCCAATGTAGAAACGACAAAGTTAAGTTGCTTGATTGAATAAATGAAGAACTTTATGAAGAATTTAAGCATTCAAAATATCTCTCTATGTCCACCTTCTTATAGCAAGGGCCAAATCTCCATTTATATTTTGACCATGGCTTAACTTTCTTCTTAAAAAGCTTTAGATAATCAAGCTTATGAGTTGTGCTTGCAGGTTTTCTCATCCAAAGCTTTTATCTTCCAAAAGTAGGTGCACATTGTCGTTACTATATGACCTTCGTAGATCTTAAGCCTTAATGATGCAATTTGTCACTGAAGTGGTAGAATAGCTTCTACACCATAAATAAGTGCATAAGTAGTGGCTTGAATTGGTGTTCAATATGCAGTTCAATAAGTCCACAAAACTTCTACCATCCTTTCATGCCAATTTTTCTTTGAACGGTTAACAACTTTCTTAAGAAACTTGCATAAATCCCTTTGAGGTAAGCCTTTAACAAAGTCCATGGAGATGACCACTTAAATAGTTTTAGGAACTAGTAAAAGCTGTAGTAGGCTTGTATTTATGTTGTTGACACACTACATAATCCCTCATCCACCTCTTCACATATTTTCTCTAGCCTTTCCTATACACTGCATTAGTGATTATATGGATAGCCCCATCTAGAGTGCCTATTAAAAGGATTAGCTTGAATATGCTGAAAAAGTCCCTTTTTAAGTACAAGTCATTACCTTCTATAAGTCTTATTTTGTAAACTTAGTACGACACTAGTATTTGAGACAAATTTTTTAATCAATCCCTGAAGTTGAACATCTTTTCAGATGAGTGACTTATTTTCTCCCAAAAACTAAAATAAACTACAAAGATGGCTAACAATGCCACTAGCACTTTTAGCTTGTTGGAGAGAACATCATCAATAATGTTTGCAGAGCCTTGCCTATAGCAAACTTCATAATTGTATCCCATTATCTTAGCTACCCATAACTTTGAGACTTTGATGATTAGTTCTGATCTAGAAGTGTCTCTTAACGAGATATAAACATTCTTTTTTTTTCAGCTATGAGTGCAACCAAAATTTCCTTCTCATAAACAGATAAGGTCTAATGCTTCGCTCCTTATACCTTGCTAAAGTAAGCAATTAGCTTCCCCTTTTAAGTTAGGATAGCTTCTACCCCTTTCCTAAAAGCATTAATCTTAAACTACAAACTATTGAAAGAATTCTGGCATGCTTAATATTGTTGTTGTAGTTACAACTATCTTTAATTTAACAAAGGTTTTAGCCAACTAAAATGTCAAGGAAAATCCTTAAATGCAATAAATATGTGTTCTAATCTAATGATTAGATAAGGATGTCATAAAAACTAGTATAATTCTTTTGAGATAGGGGTTAAACAAATAGTTCACTAGGCTCTGGAAAGTAAAAAAGGCATTAGTTAACCTAAAAGGTGTGACTATGAACTCATAGTGCCCATCATGGATACTAAAAGTTGTTTTGTGTATGTCATTCTCATGTATATTGATCTGGTGGTATCCAAACCTCAACTACAACTTAGAGAAAATCTTTGCCTCAGCCAATTCATCTAGCAATTTTTCTACAAATGGAATAAGAAAATTGTCCTTAATTGCAATTGATTAAGTAGCCTATAATCTACTATGTCTCCACAATCTGACTTTTTCCATGACAATGACAATGAAAGATGCAAATAAACTATAATTGTGCCTGATCATCCTTGTGTCTAACATCTCCTAGACCATTTTTTCGAACTCATCTTTCTAAATAATTAGATATCTATAAGTTCAAATTCTGGGAATTTTGTGGTCTTACGATCTTCTTAGGTAGTCCTAGTAGTGCCTCAAATAACTTGTCAAACTCTTGCTATAGCTGCTGCAATTGTTGTTGTTCAACTACTAATGTATTGTCCTATGTCAAAGCATTGAGCTCAACAGCAAGGTACTAGGATTGAGATGTGCTATTAACTAGATATTGCAAAAGTTTCATGGACTGTTTTCTACTTGAAATCTCAATTTTACTAGGAGAGATACTTTGCAAGGTGTGCCATTGTCCTTGCAACTTAAATTGCATGGGCCTTTTCAAGAATCCCAAAAGATGGGGCCAAAAGCTACTAACCATTCTATTCCCAAAACAACATCACACTCTTTTAAGGATAAACAATAACATTGGTGTATAACAACAAACCTTGCATTGACCATTCAAGATCTTAACAGCTTACTAGTGTGTTTGGGCTGAGTGGTGTATGAGCTTGTGGTCGAGAAGGTATTAGTGGTTCTTTGAGGATTCAATGGCTTCCGGATGGATGGAAACAACATTGATTCCAACTACTTGGCTAGATAAAGGACTTGAATCAAATTTATGGGGCTAAACAACTTCATATATTAAGAGATTTCATGCATAAAATTACTTATAAATACACTTAAGCCATAAGTATCATCTAATTGAAAAAGGTCAGGCAGACAATTATTACAACTAACTAGCAGGCAGATCAATTGAGTTGCCCCACGGTTCCATATGACTTTGGTATAAAGGCATGAAATAAGCCTAAAACCTCTAAATTCTCTTTTCATCATGATCCTCGCTATATTATTCGTTGCCTAAAACCTTCTGTTAACCTAAACATAGAAGCATGTCTCCAAACACAAATTCCAACATCTCTTTGACTTTTGTTTTCATTTCAGGTCTACTCTCCATCTTTCCCCATGCCTCTCGACCAGTGAACCATGTACTAACCCAAAAAGCCATCAAAGGCTAAGCTTGTGAGCTTAACCATGATAACTGTGGCAAGTGTAAAATGCAAAGCAGAAGGTTTGTTATGCTTTCGATTTCATTGTTGTTTTCAAGTTTCAATCAAATCACCAGCTTTCGCTTTCCGCGAACAAGTGCGAACATAGTAAACATTTGATTTCATCATAAAGAGTTCTTAATTAATTCCCATCACATATTCATCCTCTTTTTCTTTCTATACCTTGTATCCTCACACAAGGGAAATAAAAAAATAAATGAACTTTTTACATTAAAATCAAAAGCAGGACCCATGAACTGAAGCTTTTCCAACAGTGGTAGGTCCAAAGAGGTGAAAGGATACCTCTCACTCTCAACTTACTGTAACTGTTCCGAGGTTGGAAACCTAAAACCCAAAACCCAAATCAAAAAACAGTCTATAATTGGAGTGGATAACGCGGTCGGTCTTGGACTACGGTCTAGAGGTTTAAAGTCCCTACTAACTCCTACTGCTAGCTGCCCTCTACTTCTAACTGCACCTTTCACGCATATAAATATAATAATTTTGTTTCATCAAAACTTATTTACATTGTATACCCCTCTCATGGTATTCAACTAGACAACAGAGAAAGGAGGGAAAAATTGACTCCCAAAAGTTTATCAAAGCATCCGATTCCTTGTGAGAAACAACTCATTACATCGTAAATTACAAGAAAGCAAAATTAATTATCTTAGGCTTAATTAATATTTAGATCAAGAAAACTTTAATATACTTGCAAATGAAGCATCTAAACCTTAAAGGCTGTATAACTTTCAGCAACAAGTTTCCCAGTAAAAAATTAACAAAAAAAATTTGAATACAACTGTCTTCAATTCCTAGAACCAGTAAACTATATATATCTTTCTATCAAAAAGCCAACTAATTATCTTTTGTAAAAGATAACGTGTTCATAACTGCATTCTTATCTTCATTATGTGGTAACCTATTTCCCACCCTTGCTATAGGTATCCTAAAGTGTAACCGTACGGTTGGAGACTAAGTTTTTCTGCAGTCGAGTCCTTGCCAACCGTAAAATAGCCTGAAATTGCAAACCAAAACATGTATGACAAATTAACACGCTACAGTGAACCATACACTTAACACAAAATACAAAAATTTTTAACCTCTGGCAGAAGACTGAAGATTTAATAATCTCTCTTATCACTCCATAATAGATCTATCACTTGATATATTATAAGAACTCAGCAGTTATATCATATTCTTTATAAGTTGTTCTCATAGAAAATTATTAGAAATTGGCACTACTGTTAAACTAAGAAAGAGATGCCCATTAGTCTACCAAGCATACACCAATGTTATATTATTGTTATGGTTTTATGTCGTCAAAGGATCCAGAAAGCATGGAACACAGAAGTCTTATGAAACCTACCAAGCCTTTCAAAATGAAAGGTATTCCCAACAGCCGATTCCTGAAGTGCTGGTGCTGCATATGCAGTAGCTATGACCACTTTGGAATCCAGGTTCAGATCAGCAAGCCAATTATCAAGTTCGGCAGGATTCTGAAGAAAATATCTAAGTAAAAAAAATTCAAAATACGTTTGGGCAGAAAACAAGAGAATCAAAATCCCAAATAAATAAATGCCAACCTCAGATTTAAACAGTTTTTCAAACAATCTGACTTCCACCTTCAGTGGATCAGCCCCTTGGGAAGGTTCGGCAACCCAGTGGAGAACTCCGTGTGTGAAAATTTTGAAGACAAAGGAATAAATATTGACTGAAAAATAAATATAGAAATTTTCCAACACTCGAAGAATATGATTCAAACAATTAGAATTAAGACAAACAAATAAAAACATCAGGCTTGCTTTTTTTGGAAGGATCATATTCAGCTCGAATCTCAAGCACAGTCTCGTTATCATCCGCCAATATTGCATCTGTGGACTTTTTAGGGAATGAATATCTGCACAAACGGAAATATGCAAGCTATTAAACTAAAATCCGCTAAATGTAATTGACAACATATACCGCGTGTTTGTGTGTGTGTCCATGCATGCATACCTTAGCAGGGCTGACTTCCCCGGAGCCAACCCATAGTAATCTTTAGAATCTTTCATCCGGAAATCTGAGCGCTCAATGCAAACAACATTTGAAAAAGGCACCTAAAGTCAAAGCAGAACAAGCGGCTATGGTCACCAACATGAATAACAATAAAGTTGGAGAAAATAACATATGAAGTTAATATCTGCTTTTTGAAATTGAAGTAAAAGATTCATTAGCAGACAATGCTCGATATCAATCTAACATGATATTGACCAAAAACCATCATTTCACTCTTAGTTATCCTCACCTTGTAAAAGGCAGATGTGTCATCTGCTTGAGCATCAGGCCATATCTTTGCATCAAGATCCATAATACAGCCGGGTTCCAGGCTGGTTATAACTACCTGAAAACAAAAAGTTGAGATGAACAGTAGAAAAGACTTTAAGGGATGAATTCAGACTATATGCAATAACCTTCAGAGGATGCAGCACAGCCAATACACGAGGTGCTATCTTGTTTAGTTCTTCTATCACATGATACTCAAGGTGATCCAAACGAATCATACTACAGTCACTGTGGCACAAGATATTAAAACATCAATAAAAGGCTCAGCAAAAAGGAAGAGCCAGGTTTGTCTTTAATGCATGTATATATAGTGTACCGGCCCATAACTGCACCTATGACAAGTGCATGAGACGAGAATGTGCATTTTCAACCTTCTAGTGATTCCAATTCCTCGAACAAAAGCGTTTATCACAGTTGAAGTCACACCCCTACGCTGTAAACCAGCTAGTGTCATGAGACGAGGATCATCCCAACCATCGACATATTTGTTCATCACAATGTAATTTAACCAAAACACATCAGTGGATGAACGTCATATTTATGACGTAATCAACTCAATAAAACAAACTGAAACTTCCCACACAAGAACATCTCTGTTTCACCTTCCGTTTAGACATCACAGTGTTTGTAACATTCAGACGTGAGTATTCCCAAACATATGGCTGGTAAAGGTCCAATACATGTAACATCCAGTAGTATGAAGCACGCCTTGTCTCAAATTCAAGTGTACATGGCTACACAAAACAAAACCCAAAGATAAATATGTTTAAGAACGACTTGGAACTTTAAATAATTAACTGGACACAAAGTATAAAGAACTCAATACACTATTGTCAGGTAAGGCTGTGAGAAAACATAGATCCTGCATGCCGTAGTAGACTGCATATTTTTTAAATTTTACGTTTTATGCAGTTTGTTGAATAAAGAAAAACCTGAAGATCTCACATCTGCAACATTAGGTCCATGAAGCAGAGAACTATCTAATGAGTTGAAAAATAATAAAGCACGAGCTGCTAGGGAGGACCACAATGGTTAGATTTCTCATGATTATTGATAAAGCCACAAACAGTTAACCAAAAGGAACAAGTTCCAGAAACTGGGAGGATAGGCAGTATACATTCTGAACATCCAAGCACGAGAATGGCTAAAGGCAAGTAAAAGTTCTCATTGCATGAAAATGTCAACAGTCAGAGGCAACATGAGAAATAATTTTCACAATTATCTAGTTCTAAAGAGTAAGCTCCTAACAACTCTGTTTCAAGTTCATTAAAAAGTACTGTAGACTGCTACTTAAGCTTCCTACAGGAAGAAAGCGGCAAAAAGAAGATGATACAGCTTTAGAAATAATGTGCAAGTAATTTAGATTATCAAAATCCCAGAACCTGCCAGAACTATATTTAAGAAAGCAACCTGCATTTCAGGTATTTTGTCAGTAAGTAATATCTACAGATGAAAAGTTTTTTTTTTCTTTAATTTTCTTGTTGAAGTGTTTTTTTAAGAAATCAACAAACAAAAGATCAAGTTCGAATAACATATAAACCATAAACTTCCATCTAATGCCTCCCCCAGCCCTACAAAGCATAACAAACAAAAGAAAGAAAATAAAAACGAAAATGAAAAGACATTTTTGTCATACACCATCATTTAAATTTATTAATGCTCATCAGACCAGCGACATGAAATAAATTTCGGTACCTAAACGTTTGTTCTTTCAGATATACCATCCAAGGGGAAACTGATGGGGTGTCAGTAGCTTGCTTCGATACATTTTAATCTCTTGGAAGCCGAAGGTTAAGATCAGGAGTTATTCATTATCAAAAGGTTATTTAAGTCCGAGGTAAAGTGTTCTTGGTAGTTAATAGATTTTTATTAATATAGTAGTAATTTATTGATTTAACTAAGTTCTAGCATTCACAGGCGTTTTGGTTTGGTTCTGCGGGAACAGGCCCTACTCCTGGTCCTGGAGTGTTATGTAGGCTTTACTTATATTCAAATTAGGCAGTTGCTCATAACTTCTAGGGTTGAAGTACCTTTTAGGACCCTGCACCATAGCAGAAAGCATATTTTAGTCCCTCTACCCCAATTTTGAGTAATTTAATACCAATACTTATAGATTTGTGCACAATGAAGGAAAATTTGTAACACCATAAAAGAACCTATTAACCATGCTGATGTGTTGCACAAAGGAAAACTTATAACACCATAAAAGAACCTATTAACCATGCTGATGTGTTGATACCAATATGCTGACAAGTAATATTTTGTAAGCAAATTAATGATGTGGACTTACACTACTTTTTATTGATGTTGAGTGCTTTTAAAAAAAAAATTAATGAATAAAATTCAAAATGTAGCAGTCTTGGCCACATGGCAACATGCAGTGTGGGCTTGTGAAAACCCTGCACACAACAAATGATATGTTTTTACGATGTGATATAATATCATATTTATAGAATTACTCCCAAAATTTGACGCATGGCTTTTTTAGCCACATGTCAACAGCCTGGCTTTGCCTGTTTATCTTTTTATTGTTTTAATTGTATTATCATTGTTTCATAATCATTTGCATTTTTCTCTCCTTTTTTCTCCTTCATCTCTTACCATTCATACATCCTGCCCTTCAACCTTCTTTACTTCCAGACCACAACAGAAAATACTTCTCCCCCTTCCATCTTCCTTCCCCCTACCCCATGATGCTTCTACCTTCCTCTTCCTCCCTCCCTATCCTGTTCCAAGTGCTCTCCCTTTCTCCCCCTGTCCCTCGTTGCATGCTCCATTCCATAATCTCACACTCCCTATTTCTCTTGTTCTTTAGCTATAACAAAATAAAGATCACAGCTAACCCATAACGCCTATCACCAACCAAGCATCGTTGAATTTTAGAATAGATTGATGTTTGCAGGTTATGGGTTTGTTGAGTAACAGGAATTTTGTCTATTTTTTTGTCTAATTTCCACAGGCTATGAATAAGTTTGTATTTCCTCCGTTTTCATTTTCCCATTGCTAGATATTGATGATATGATGCAAAGCTTGAAGATATTATGAACTTATTTGGCTCCTAAGAAACTGAAAGAATGTTAAATGTTTTTTTCAATTCAAAATTAAATAAGAAGAAAATTAAAAGCATTACTAAAATAAAGCCACTTGTCTGTATTTTAGAAAGAAAAGAAAAATCCATATGCCACTTTTTATTACTAAATCCACTTATTGTAAGTTAGGAGGGAAAAAAAGGGTTTCAAATGCCATGTTCACACTGAAAAAATAATTCCACATTATCAATTTGTCATCAAAAAATTAAATGTCAGTGCCTTGAGGTGAAGTTGTTCATGGGCTGCACTGGCCAGTCCGGATAGTAAAATATTTGATTGGCCAAGGCCTGGCCCAGCCTGTCGAGTCCAAAAAGCCTGTTTCACTGTTTTAAAATGTAAAAAATATTTATATTTATATATATTTTTCATAATTATATTTAAATAAAAATTATTTTTATTAATTAAATAATGATTAACTGGATTGTCTAGTCGCTGGGCAGATTAGCCTTGTCACTGACAAGTCAGCATGGCCACAGTCTACTTTAACTGTGTTATCATTTGTCCTTTATTGTTTTCAATTTTATAAGAGATCATTAAATAACGCAACATTAGGCAGAAGGAATGTCATACACTGATTGACATTTACACTCTGACCCTAATTCTGACATAAGCTCCTAAAATCCCAAATTTTCTAGCCCCAACCTAAGTAGGTAAGCAAAGGAATCATATATAATAAAAATCAAGCATTTACATACCTTTAGAAGATAGACTGGTTAAACTAAAGGGAAAAATGCTCACAATTGTCCTAGAAAGTTGCAAAATTTAAATAGGATGTTCAAGAAGATGGCATACCGAATGTGTGATATTCTCAAGAGAGTCCACTATGCAGTGAGCATAGTCATAGCTCGGATAAATGCACCACTTATCCCCTGCATGGGGGTGGGGAGTAAACTAGAGAGAGAGAGAGAGAGAGAGAGAGAGAGAGAGAGAGAGTATTTCACTAGTAGCGGCACAAGAAAATGGACTCATTAAGTAATCAAACATATATAGGATACACACTTCCCTTAATATGATAAGTAATGAGGTCATACTTATTAAAATTATCACTCTGCATATCTTGCTTCATCCTAAGTGTTGCTTTGCCCTCTTCAATCAGACCTCTCTTCATGTCATCGAAGAGTTTTAATGACTCAGCAATTGGTCTATCTCTCCATGGGCTGTTCATCTTCTTTTCTCTATACTCCTTTATCTCTTCAGGTGTCTTTAACACCAATAGAACCAGTGTTGGTTAGGTCAATACAGCATTGCCATGAATGCAAAGATTAAGTACCAAACCCCAAAAAAAAAAAAAAATGCAGTCTGTGCATTTCATAAAAACCTGGTGATCAACATATGCATGACCCCTTCGTATCAGTTTCACTGCTAACTCACATAACTCTTGGAGATAATCACTAGTGTAAGTTATCTGCGAAAAGCCAACACAAAACTGACGTCAACCAATACATGTTTAACAGAACACTTACATTATCATGCTAAGAAATGTTATACCTTGTGTTAGAAGACCATAATTACTACCTAGACTTTAGGAGAATGAGCTCTAGATAAGTATTAGCTGTAGAAGATATGCAGTAGCTGTAAATTATGTGTAAATCTCTAAAATTACGGGAGGTAGTTATCTATTATTTAAATTAGCATATTTCTTTTCCTAGTTAGAAGCTTATCAGAAAACTTGTATAAATTGTCTCTAACAGGTTTTTGTAATATAAGAAAAAAGTCAGAATTTTACCCGCAACTTTGACATGGCATCAGAGCTGTAAAATTTTGGGATATATATTTTTCTGGCCTTAAATACCATTTCTCTTTATTTTTTTCCTCTTGGGCCTTAATTGCCATTGTTTCCAAGCTCTTCCCTGACCTTAATAGCCTAAACCCATTTCGTCCTATCCTAACGGAACATGCTTGAGACTAAGATACCTTCTGAATGCTAAAAACTATATGGTAAGCCTACTACCGCAAGCTAGGAATGGGAAGGCAATGACACATGTTGCTTAGCAATCTTAGGTAAAAATATCCTTTCTGATGGACTAAGCGCCTTAGATGGAGTCATCACTGACTCTTGGATCATTGATTCGGGAGCCACAGATCATATGACCAACTCCTCTTTAAAATTTCAAAATTACACTCCTTGTCCTAGTAATAGGAAGATCCTTGTAGCTGACGGGTTCCTCACCGCTAGAGCGGGTCTAGGGGACATCCAAATTAATCCTCAGATTACTCTTACGAATGTGCTCCATGTTCCCAAGCTTTCCACCAATCTAGTCTCTATTCAGAAAATTACTAATGACCTGAACTGTACTGTTGCTTTTTACCCTACTCATTGTGTATTTTAGGACCAGAATACGAGGAAAATGATTGGAGTTGCTAAGGAGAGAGCTGGACTTTACTATCTTCAAACACCAAATCAGTCAAAAAGTGTCAGGGGTAGCCAATCTCTTTCTCTTTGGTCTAGTTCTAACAAAAATGTTGTCTGGCTCCATCATTATCGTTACGGGCACCCTTCCTTTAAAATCTTGAAAACCATGTTTCCTACCTTGTTTGAGGGATTAGATATTAAGAACTTTCACTGTGATGTGTGTGCGTATGCAAAACACAGACGTGTGCCCTTTTTTACTAGCAATAAAAAATGTTCAAAGCCTTTTTATTTTATCCATACTGACATATAGGGTCCATCTACTATTCCTAGCATGACTGGTTCAAGGTGGTTTGTCTCATTTATTGATGATTGTTCTAGGGTAACTTGGATCTATTTACTTAAACACAAATCTGATGTGAGTTCTATCTTCCCAAAATTTCTTAACATGATCCAAAACCAGTTTGGGGTGAAAGTGAAAAGAGTTAGATCTGATAATGCCAAGGATTATTTTAATCAAATTCTAACACCTTACTTTGAACAAGAGGGTATAATTCATGAATCCTCCTATGTTAATACCTCTCAAAAGAATGGGGTTGTAGAGGAAAGAACGGCTATTTGTTAGCCACTACACAAGCTCCTTTATTTCAATAAAATGTTCCTAAGACTTTTTGGGGAGAAACTATCCGAACAGCTACTCATCTTATAAATAGACTACCCTCTAAGTCTTTAAAGTCTAAATCACCAATGAAAGTCCTTTCCCAATTCTACCCAGATTTTACTACTACTAATGGCCTCACCCCAAGGGTATTTGGTTGTACTTCCTTTGTTCATGTGCATAGTAATAATAGGGGAAAGTTAGATCCTAGAGCCATAAAGTGCATATTCGTTGGGTATTCTCCAATCAAAAAGGGGTACAAATGCTACCATCCACCTACTAAGAAGTTTTTTATCACAGCTGATGTTACATTTGAGGAAGAAAAAACTTATTTTACCCAGCCTTACCTTCAGGGGGAGGATTCATTGGGAGATAAAGAAAAAGACTATTTTTTGCTACCTTTGCCTACTCTTAATTTACCTCAAGTTAAACCCCAAAACTAGTCTCAATTACATACCAAAAACCAAAACCAGTCACTGCAACAAACTAAATCTCAAAATCAGATTGAGTCAGTGCCTTTCTCCCCACAACAATCCCCTATTTATGACACTTGGAGATATAAGCAAGTGTATTCAAGAGGCAAAGCTCCAGTTTCTACTCCAACACATCTCCAAGATTCTGCTCCTAATTCTGGAAATGAGGT
>JBBYHO010243451.1:6022-30028 GCA_038382025.1 Adansonia gregorii | reverse complement strand
GAGGTCCATAGGCACGAATGATAAGCTATCGAAGGCTGAAGGTGGAAGAAGTGTATCATGTTCCATATCATCATCATCATGGTCAACGGGAGTGAGAGCATTTGGTTGCTCAAGTGGTAGAGGCAGTTGTCGATGAGCTTTAGGAACGAAGTCGGTGCCTTGAATTTCATACCCAGCAAGCCCCATGGATTTACATCCTATATAGTGGTAAGAAGATACCATAATCCCAAGGTTGCAAGAAAGGTCAATACCTTGAGTGTCAAAGTAGTAGCTTAATGCCATGCCATGAAAAGACTATAATAACCACAAACACAAAGAACAAGGTCTGCAAAAATAAAATGAGCTAGTTTGGATGAGTATTGGTTTGAATCATATAAAGCCACAATAGTCAAAATCGCTAATTAAGGTATGTTTGGTGTCGTATGGACGGAGCATATAGGATTTGATAAGATGAAATAAGCGATCAACCAAAGAAAGAAATGGGGCTTTGTTGTTTAGGGTGCGAAAGATGGCAAAAGTCAAACCTTCATTGATTATGCTTTCATTCAGGAAATCAAAGGCAATTGTAAGAAAAAGTAGGTTGACTAGAAATCTTATCCCAAAAATAATATCAAATAGCAATGACATGGTCATGATCATGAATGATAAGTGAGGCATTGCTAAAGAATGCATGAAAAAAATTCTCGCAAATTGGAACATTGACAGAGAAAAAAATTTGCTCTATGTAAAGGTATCAAAAATTTAAAAGTGGGGATAAGAGATAGACCAAAGGAAAAGGAAATCGCTAACTCGACATTGTTGGATGGGCATACGGGCATAAATGATTGTGAATCACTCATGAGTCTATTCATGGCTAAAGCATAGATCAAAGAATAATTATGTTTGGGTAGGAGGTGGTTAACGAGAGATAGAAATGGAAACACAGGTGACAGGTCCTTGACGACGAGCAATTTGTTTAATCTTTAGAGGCATGGTAGTGTTTAAAAGTGGTTTAGGAATCTTGCCAAGCATGTTATGACACAGTAAAACTAGATGCTAGTTTGGACAGATGAAGGAGAGGACAGATGTTGTTAAAATGTTTAAAGTGATTTGGAAGGAATCTAATGAAGTGGAAGTAGGCTCGGATAAGGTTTGAAGGTTATATAAAAGATAAGTCTGAGTTGAGGAAGCTAGACACAGGTTACCTAGGCAAGATGGGTTGCTAACGAAGGGTTGTATAAGGAATATGGTCGAATACATGGTGGGCAATAAGTTTTAGTGGCAATATGGTATAGTTTATCGAGTAATTTTGTAACCAATTACAATAGCCGAGTTGGGAAAGACATGAGAATGAAAAATCACTTGAAAATTTTAAAGAAATTTAGACAAATTTTGAGGAATTTAAAAGAAGAATAGTTAAGGTTTGAGTGAAAAGAGTTTTCAAATTTTTATGATTGTTGGTGGTAATGGATTGAATTTTAGAGGGAAATGGTGAATTATTATGAAATCTATTTCTTTTGGATCAAGGATTATAAGAAAAATGAAAGTTAGATGAAGTGTGATGATTGAGGGTTGAGTGAGTGAGAAGAAGCTAAGTGAAATGGTGAAAAGTGCTTGATGAAAATAAAGAATTGGGTCTCGAGACATAGAAAAAGCTAGGGCTATATCGATACAAGATGGAGAGTATCAATACATGGCATCGATACATAGAGTCAGGTATCGATACAATGAACAATTCTAGGTTTTGTATCAGCACTTTGACACCAGTCTCAATACTAAGAAAAAGTTTTTACTAGTATCGATACATAAAGCCAAGTATTAGGTCATTTCCATTAAGATAGCATCAATTTAAACATATTTTTGACCTAATTGCTCTTTGAAAAGCATTTGAAAACACAACTTTAAACAAAACTTTTGACATCAAAATCATTTTGCATGAACAATTCAAAATTTAACCAAAAGACAAAATCATCCAAGAATCAAAAGTCATACAAGTGCACATCATCAAGCAAGTACGTATGTAAGGCTATCTTTTCAAACCAAGCATGATGCAAACAATATTGAGGAAAAGTATCATAATTTTATCAACTTATAAATTTAGGTTTCGTTCATTAGGCCAATTTTTCTTCTAATTGTGCAAAATCTATCATTTTCAAGTGGTTTACCAAAAATATCAGGTAGTTGATGCAAGGTATCGACGAATTCAAGCACTATATCAACTTTTTGCATATGATCTCTAATAAAGTGATGCCTAATCTCTATGTGCTTAGTTCTAAAGTGTTGAATTGGATTTTTGGTGAGACAAATGGCACTAGTATTATCATATTTAATTAGAGCATGACCCATGGTACTGCTAAAATCCTCTATTTGTTATCTTATCCATAGAATTTGGGCACAAAAACTTCCTCCAGATGTGTACTCTACTTTGATTATGGATAAAGCAACACTATTTTGTTTGTTAGAGAACCATGATATGAGCATATTTCTAAGAACTTGACAAGTACTGGAAGTGTCTTTCTATCAATTTTACATCCACCAAAATTCACATCAGAATAAGCATGTAAGGTAAGAGATGATTCTTTTGGATACCATAAGCCTAGATTATGAGTGTCTTTAAGATATCTAAAATTTTTTTTCACGGCAACTTGATATGACTCCTTAGGTGATGATTGATATCTAGCACATAAGCAAACACTAAACATTATATCGGGTATATTTGTGGTAAGATATAGCAATGAACCTATCATAGACCTATAAAGTTTAGAGTTAACACATTTACCTCCTTCATCCTTTTCAAGCTTTATTGAAGTACTCATAGGTGTGGAACAAGGCTTTGCTTGATCCATTTTGAAACTCTTGAGTACTTTCTTGGTATATTCTGCTTGATTGAGGAACATGCCATCTTTTATTTACTTGACTTGTAGTACCAAAAAGAATGTTAATTTTCCCATCATGCTCATCTCGGACTCACCTTGCATTATCTTAGAAAATTCTTAACAAAGAGATTCATTAGCAGCACTGAAGAGAATATTATCAACAAAAACTTGAACTAGTAAAATGTCTTTGCTCTTGACTTTTATCAAAAGAGTTTTGACAACATTACCTCTGTTAAAACTTTTTTCAATTAAAAATTTTGAAAGCCTTTCATACCATGCCCTAGATGCTTGCTTTAAATGTTCACCTTAGCATGTCTTATGTATGTTCATGTATTTTCTTGCATTTTGATAGGTTTCATGAAGTGAAACTAACTATTTTTTAAAGATTCTAGCAAACTTTGTTCGTACATGTTCGTCTTAAGCTTCTTCTTATCATAATTCTACATTTTATCATCTCTTCCATTGTCAAATTATCGTCTGTGCTTCCTTGGATGTGTTGTTCCTATTCACTATTATGTATGTCATATTTCATTCATAACTTCTTTGTCAAGATGCTTTCTTGCTTTCTAAAAATCTGATTTCAGAAAAAATCCCCATGTTAAGTTCCTGCTACTTCTAATAAATGTAGAATAGCATGGAGTTAAAGTTTTCATAAAATTATTCTTCCAACCTTAGGGCAAATAAAATACTTCAAACCTAGATTCATGTAAAACAAGTTTAAAGATGCTATTTTTTAAAATAAAAATGACCCTTTTAGTTGATAGATATATCAAACTTTAATCTTGAGTCTAATACCTTCTTTGGCAATATGGTCAACTGGTTGTTTCATTATCCCAAACTACTATGAGATTGTGGAATGAATTCATGATGCCCATGTTATTTGTCCCTTTCTATCATCATGTTTTAAACTTTTTAACTCGAGTCTATCCTTGAAAAAACTAAAAACACTAAATAACTCCATTATTTTTACTTTGGCATCATTGTAGTTTGAATTTGAAAAATTATTTTTGAACTGCAAATGACTTGTCTAGAATTTTTTGATATTTTTACCTTAAAACGCATCAAAATACCTTTCCAATGGTGTCTTGTTTACCTTCGAATCATTCTAAATAAGGAAGTTATAATTTTTCAAACCTATGTTATTTGGAACCCTTAGGGCTAGTGTGCTATATTTTGTTTGGGCCTTTTGGGTTCTCAGATGACTTCTCTAAAATTTTGAAATATTTTTTTCTAAAAAGTTAATGGAATTCCCTCTTCGAAAAGGTATTGTTTACAATTTAACGATTCCAGATAAGCTTGAAATGATTTTTCAAAATATATCATGCCCTTTTTCTTGTACATGCTGCCAATGTCAAAATAGGCCTAAATCCAAAAATTAATTCTACCTAGAAGGTGATTCTTTAAGATTTTAAAAATATTTTTATATTTGTCCTCATCGAGTCACTTTTCTAATAGTACCTCATTTACCCCTTGAAGCTTTCGAATGCACCTGAAATAAATTCAAGAAAAAAGATTACGTGCTGCTGTCCCTTCTTGTTAACCTAATTTTCGAAACGACCTTACAAAGATGTTCAAACATCTCGAAGTCCACTTGATTCCTACTATACAAAACCTCTAGGCTTAGATCAAAGCTTAAGATAAAAATATATTTTATACAAATTTTTGATTTCCTGTTTTCAAAATCCCTTTTTCAAAAAAGGAAAAACCTTTCTTTTAAAATATCAAAAATTTTCAACTTTGGGATACTCCAATGCCACCACTCTAAAGGGATACTCTAACCCCTTTTTTCACTAAAAAAACTTGAATTTTCTTTCTCGGATTTATTCTATATTCCTAATTATTTTCTTAAATCATAAAAAAATTTTATCTTTGGGAATACTCCAACCCAATTACTCTTAAAGGATACTCTAACCCTGTTTTTCATTAAAAAAACTTAAATTTTCTCTTCATTCCTAAGTAGCTTCATAACTTTATCTTTGGGGATACTTTAACCTCACCTCTTCGAGGGGATATTCCAATCCCGCCTTTACTTCATGAAAATTTAAAAATTTTCTCTCTTCGAGATGCCCCAGATCATTTCGATTGAAATCTTTTCATCTTGTAAATTACCATTCAAACTCATCTTTAAATCATCATCTCGGTTATTCTTCAATAATCAAAGATAATTATGAGACACATCCTGGTTGTCCTTTCTTTTTACACTCTTTTGTTTGTGATTGTTTGTTTATGATATTATTATATTCTTTTTTGTCGTCTTACTAACATGTTTCCTTTTTATAATGACTATCATGCATTCATATTGAAAATTTGTTTTTAAAAAAAATTATAAGGAAATGTTCTGCGTCAGTATCGCTCCAATGCTTAATACAAAATATCCAAATTTTTAAAATTTAATCCAAAAAGCATTTTCAAAAAAATCTCTATGATTCGCATACCTCTGCGGGGCATAGGTGATATAAATCTTCTTTCAAAACCCAGATTTACATTTTCCACCAAAACTTCATGCATAAAAAGGGGATTATGTCTAAATAATGACCAAAGAAACTAATTAAGCTAAAATCGAAGCAAGACATAGTTAACAAGTATTGATTTAGTTCGTTGTAGGGTTGCTAATCCTTTCCCATCCGTACCCAACTCCTAAACTAAACTAACGAATCTTTGGACTTTGTAAACCTTGAAAGTGATGTTTTAAGTTTCGTAACTCAGAATATCGTTTCAATAGGCATCTGATCTTGCCTAGCCTGAAATGATCAATGGCGGCTCTAAGTTTATGGACACTTTATCATGGCTATTCGAAACTAGTTAGATAAGCAATTTACCTGACAATCTCTTCCCTTTTTATATTACGCCTAATCCGAATCTCAATCATCGGATAACTCAAAGGCTCGACCACTACCATTGTCATACATTTTCTAAGTCGTGCATGCTATAAGAGCACGCCAAAGTGTTTCAAAGAAAGGAAGGGTTATCTTGACATAGGTCTGCTTCTAGCCTAGATCAACCTAAGTTAAATGGAGTCTCTATCATCTTAATTAAAAAAATCAAACATGAAACTTTTAGATCTTTTAAAGTTTTAGAGGTGGGCATGTGGTGATAGCTTATGACTCTACTGGGGAATAGATTAGAGAGTTAAGCCTATGACTAGCTATATCTCGCTCCATTCTTGGCCTTGTATAATTCCCTTATTATTTAGTTATAATCCCCTTTCACCATTATCCATTAACTTTTATCTTTTATGGTTTTTGCCCTATGATTGTGAGGGACTATTTTATTGCTGAATAAATATCAACTTTAATAAATATAGTAATATAGGAGTAAAACAAAAGGTTTGATTATTTCCCTGACACACACCGTGCACTTACATTCACACTAGATTCCTACCAAACACCAAGGTAAAGTTAGTATCCTAATTGTTAGGAGGAAGTGAGCCATTCGCTTTCATGAGTAACCCTTTGCGAAGGCATGGCAGGATCTTCTGAGGTGTAAATTACCTATGTCTCTCATGGGTATCCCTTCGTGTTTGCATAGGAAAATACATCCACCAGATTAAACCCATTTTGCCAAACCATGTTAGGCCCAGTATCAGGGTGCCTTTCTAGTCTTTACCAAACAGAAAGGTCATTCGGATATCAAATTAGGCACTAACTTAAACCCACATAGTGAACCCTACGAGTAAACCATGTCAAACTATATCAGATTGATGTGAGAATAACCTAAAGAATAGGATAACTTGGGAAACACTTCTTACGTTTACTCCTATATACCATGGTAACGTGGGCGATGATGGGTGAACATTTTCGCCTGTGTTTGTCATTTTTATTTTCATGATCATTTCCTTAGGATATGCTAATAAGTTCAATACTAAATCCTCTTTAATAAGTAAATGATGACAGGCACCTACAATGCCATTTTAAAATAGTTATATCTTACCAAAATAAGTTGTCATGTAGTCTAAACGATGGCTTAACGTGTATTAGCTGTAGATGGTGATGAACCGTTGTTACCACTTAAATGGTCAACTTAGTCCTTATGAGGTATCGTATTACCTCATTAAAAGGCAATTTTTATCACAAACACACTGATATGTTGTACATTCAATGTCTCAACATTCATAATCATCATGCTTGCCCCTAAGCATCATACTACCTATTCTCGAGGCAAATTTGGTGATGCATTTTTATTCATTTTGTTCATTCCTTTATCATTGTGCCTTTTATTTCGTATAGTTACTAACTCATTTCCCTTTTTTCTTTTCTTTTTCATGCATGCATCATTTCATCATAATCATTGTCATCACGGGACAACTGGCCAATGGTTCAGTGTTCATCAAGGGGTGTCTATCATAGAAGGATAGTCCACTTCAGATCTGAAGCATTTTGAGGAAGATCGAGCATGGCTAGAGCACCAATAATGTGAATACAAAGACATCCTAAAACTTGGGTATGTTCCAACAATGCATAAAAGGATCAAGAGAGGGTACCATTAGAATGATTGGCTAGATTTGAAGCATATATGGACCAATTGGGACAATACCAAAAGGGAATTATTTAGTAAAAGATATAGAGACATTACCTTTTTTACTCTAGGTCCATTAGGATGTCGGCCTACTGCAAGTAGCATCTTAGTTTTGGAACCCAAAATATCAATATATCATATTCAATCATGAAGATTTGGTTCCCACAGTGGATGAATACATCACGTTACTCAATATCAAGAGAGCTAAGATTGATAGAATATACTATAAGGCTTTACAAACCCACAACCTTGAAGAAGAGATTAGCCCAGATTTTCAGTGCATCAGAGACTTGGATTGAAAGTTACATCAAGATGAAAGGGAACAGTGAGTGCATCTCACAAGTTAGCCTAAAGAAAGCAATGGCAAATACTGTTGATCACCAAAAGATCAAAGATATCAATGCTCTAGCAATATATGGTCTAGTCATATTTTCAAAAACATTGGGTTATATTGGAGCTACAGTAGCAAATCTCTTCTCTCAATTATGTTACAACATCAATCCTGCATCAACTATCATTGCTGAAACCATATGAGGTCTTAGTTTTTGCAAGAAAATCAGCATAAGTCATTTCATTGGGTGTGTTCTACTTCCCTATATTTGGCTTGTCAGTCACTCATGTCCCTAAGAAAAAAAAGGTGTCATAAACCTTCTTGTCTAACTTTAGCCCAATCTCTAAGGTCCTCGAGAAGGAATCGCTTTAGGTCAAGTCCAAAGAGTAATGGGTCCAAAAACTCTAAAACCTTAGTGGAAAAGAGGTGACATGGAAAACCTTTTGGTTCTCACCATAAATAATCATATATCGGTACAGAGATTACAATTATGTACCGCTTATGGGATTATAGGGAAGCACTAACTATGCACCTATTATGGCCCTCTAGTAATTCTAGTACCGATAATTTGTTCCCTTCATCCAAAACCTAGAGTTATGGGATTTTGACTATGATGAGCCTATTTATAAGGATGCATGGAAACAAATTCGTTGTATAGAGAGGTATTGGAAAAAAAGTAGTACGACATCAGGATATGATGAGTAGAGGACCCTTCATATCAATGACTTCTTACTTTTGTTTACTGTTGGAATATCACAAGCTACAGTTAAGAGATTCCCCTCTAAGATGAAATTACTTAGGTAAGAGTTCGAATAAGAAAGGGTAACCTTCGCCAAGGAAATTACTTGCTTAAAGGAAGAAAAAAGTATTAGAAATGGACCTCTACCTTCAGGATGATGAGGTGAATCGTGCTGTCAAAGAGAAAAACTATCTCAAGAAAGATCTCAAGAGGATAGGGAAAGATTATGTGGCATTCAATAAAGTAAGCAAGCCTCGATGCCTTAGAAAGTATTAGTTGAGTGGGAAGCAAAAATTAATACACTTAAGAAAGAACTGCACGGATGTAAAGAAGAGGTTAGGGCTAATAGAGAGAAGTTCATTAGAACTCGTGCCCTCGCATCAACCAATCAAAGAAAGAATAGACGACTAGAACCTCAAGTCTAGGATTTGAGGGTAAACCATCTCAAGAATGCAACTTTGACACTTAAAATCCAAGATCTAAAACATTCTCTACAAGCTCACTAAGACCAAATCAATAAACTAGCAAGAGCCTTCAAGAGCGAGAGCAAGAGTGGCTATAGATGATTGTCAAACATGCCAAAACCATCAAGATGACTATCATTATCTCACTAAGCAAATTCAAGTAACCTAGTTAGAAGCTGAACACAAGATGGATATGGCACGATCCTTGACATGCAATATTCTACCCATTGAAGTCCATGAACAAGCATTGTTGTATTTTTTTAAACATGTGATCAAGTAATATAATCGTTTCTGGCATTCCTAAACGTAGTCATGTGTAATCGGGATATTTTTTTGCTTTAATGAAAGATGCTATCAGTAAATATGCCCTTTTATCTATTTATCCCTTTTGCATTTGCATGACTAAACAATTTTTTATTGTTTTATTCATTCATGTTAATAGCCATTTATCCTCATGATCGCATAGCCACTTTTATTGTATTAAACATGCTTATAACATGAAAGTCTAATTCGATAATAATTTAAAGTGAAGATGCTTTAAAACATGAAACTTATGGTTCATCATCTGTATAACACTCATAATCATCGAAAAATGATGAAAAAAGATCTCCAAGCCCACAATAAGTGACTTAAACTCATCTATAGAAAGTCTAAAAAATAATCACTCCATAGGAATGAAGAACTTCAAGCTTTGATTGCCAACTTAAGTAAGCTATTATCCAAGGCTGTAAAGGAAAAAGGGCAAATCCTAAAAACAACTTAAATCAGACAGTGCTGAAAGTAACTTGATGTGGGAAAAAAATTAGCCAATCCTGAAAGCAACTTAAACGGTGTTACTAAAGCCACTAATGCTCAGGAAAGGGCATTACATGGCCAACATCCTCTAATAGCAAATATCCCATCAACTCAACCATCCATTTACATCAACCTTGCAGCAATATTTACCTAGTCTAAGGATTTCAAGAAGCAGGCTCTTTATCAGCAAGGCCTACAGTCTCAGATATCGATGAGCAAATAGAAAAAGAAAAAGCAAAGAGGTCCTTAGAAAATGATGAAGACTTAAAAAAGTATTAGTCACTAAAAAAAGCCTTCAAGATGTTAAAGGAAATGACAAATTTGGGATCATGGACACAAAATCATTAGGGCTAGTTTCAAGTCTTGTTATCAAGCCAAAGTTTAAAGTGCTTGATTTTAAGAAATATAATATGACTACCAACCCTATTACCCACCTTCACATGTACTACCATAAAATAGATGGGTATGAAAAGAAGAAGAAATTACTATTCAATACTTTCAAGGTAGTCTAATTAAGGCGGCTATCCGATAGGACATAGGACTTGAACTCATGAGAATTCAGCATAGGCGAATCTAGCTCGCATTTTTTTTACCAACAAAAGCATGTATCTGATTGTGCTCTAGATCACCTCTCCTTTTTGAACATGGAAAAGAAAGCCCTTGAGAGCTTTCGGCAATATGCTCAGAGGTGGAGAGAGGAGGTAGCTCAAGTTTATCCTTTTTTAATTAAAAAAGAAATTACGATCATGTTTGTTGACACTTTATGAGTTCCCTACTATGAAAGGCTAGCAGGAGATGCCATGAAAAATTTCACGAATATGGTTATATTGGGTGAAATGATCGATAGCATTATCAAAACTGGTAAGATATCCATTGGAAAATTGTCCAAGTTAATCAAGAATTTAATAAATAAGGATAAGGAAAATGAGGTGAATGCTATTATTTAAAGTCATGCCAGGTTTAATCGAAATCCACATCCAACCCATGTTGTGTATGTCCTAAACATGTTGAATCTAGGTTTTAACCCTTACTCACCAACAATACAACAGTTCATGTTATGGGGTTTACTTCAACAATAAGCTTTGCATCGAAGCCCATTCAAAATGCAGCCCAAAGTCCACAACCTCGCAAGATGAACAATGTAAGAGCTCCAAACAATTAACAAGCTCCATAAGAAATGAAGCACTTTGAGCCATTCCCTTACTCCTATAAAAAGATCTATTTTCATCTATTGGTAGGTCAACTAATGGCCACAAGTTTCACAAACCTAAGATCACCATCGAACCTCAGGTGGTACAATGAGAATGCCTATTATGAGTACCACGTTGAAGCACAAAATCATTCTATTGAATTGCACCTCATTTAAGAGGAAGCTATAGGGTCTACTAAAAAATGATGTAATTAAGGTCAAACAAAGGCCTGGACCAAATGTGAAGCCAATCCACTTCCTAACAATGCTGAAGCAAGAGTGAATGTGATAATCAAGGAAAAAGATTATTGATCAAAAAAAGCATTAGAGAAGTCAAAACACTAATAAACATGGTTTGGCAAGCTTTTGTGAGGGCCAAAATAGTTTTAGACAATAATTATCAAATCAACAAAATCGTTAGGCCATCTTGCTACCACTGTGGTTAAGGGCATGATTTACAACATTGGCCATCATTCATAAAAATGGTTTAAAAGATGATGGACTAGTTTGAGATTAAGTTTTATGAGGAGTGGGACGAACACATTGGTCTGTCTAGTAATGCCATTGATAAGGAGAAAACTGCTGACAATTGGATCTCGAATTATCTTTCTCTCATGAGCATGAAAAAGAAAACTAATGAAAGCTTCAGGCAATATGCTTTGAGAAGATTGAAAAACTTGCTCAGATTTATTCTTTATTGATAGAAAAAGAGATAACACATTAGACTCATCACATATTACAAGCCTCCTATTACGAGAAAGTAGTAAAAAGCTTTTCAAGGAGCTTCATGGATGTAGTCATATTGTGTGGAATGATCGATGAGGCCATGAAAAGTAAATGAGGTAAAAAAGATATCTGCAAAGGCAAAGAGAAAAAAAATGAAGGCTAGTCAACAATAATTAAGCACTAAAGCCTATTTATCTTAAACTCGTGCTGAGTTAGATGTAAGTCAAATAGTTATTAAAGAGAACTGCGAGATTGTAGAAAACATAAAGGAGGTCAAAACGCTAATGAATTTTCTTTTGAAAATCTTAATGCAAGCCAAATTAGTTAATAAGGTTGAGAAAATGAAAGATCGAGTTGATAACTTCTCCGAGTTCCACACTGTTTATGGCTATACTCTTCAAACACGCAAAGATTTTTGTGCTATGGTTCAAAAGATGATAAACGAGGGTAGCATCGAATTCTACGATAAAAAATGAACCTTCCATATTGAGTTTGCAAATATAATACCATTGGTCAATACTATAGAAAAAGAAAGGAGTAACCCTCCTTACAACATTGGAAAGCCATTGGTCTTGCCTGACAACCAATCGAGAGTTAAAGCTACCCCTGTTCAACCTATGCTAAAAATGATCATTCAACTTCCATCCCTTTTTCCTTATAAGGACAACAAAATGGTTCCTTGGAATTATGAAAGAAAAACCTTAATCACTTGTGAATCTAGGCAGTAAGCTGCAAACATTGATCTTTCAAGGGTAAGCCATTTAACTCAGAGTGGTAGATGTTATGCCATGCAGCACCAAGAAATGAAATTCAACAATAGAATAATAACTCCATTCCTCAATATTAAAGTTTGCAACTAAATAATTAGATTCGATAGTTGTTAAAAAACTAGTGGGTGAGAAAAATCCACTGAATTCCTTATGTTCATTAAGCATTGTGAGTATTGCATTGTTGATCAGTTGAATAAGCAACCTACCAAGATATCTATGCTATCACTACTGCTGAACTCTAAAGCTTTTAGGAATGCCTTCTTCAAGGTTTTGAACGAGGCCTATGTCCCTCTCGACATGTCGATAGGTCAAATGGATCACCTAGTAAGCAACATCACTGCCAACAATTACATGTCTTTCAATGATGTGAAATCCCTCATGGAAGAAGAGGAAACTATAAAGCGCTTCACATTGCTATATACCATAAGAGCACCATATTGCCCAAAGTGCTCATTGATAATTAGTCGAATGTAAATATAATGCCTATGCCATGCTTGAACGAGCTCCCCATTGATACATCTCATATCCTGTATAGCCGCACGCACGGTGGTGCAAGCATTCGATGAAATGTATAGATATGCAGTAGGAAACATCACTATTCTGCTCCAAATTGGCCCATGCACCTATAAAGTAGACTTTCATGTGATGGATATTGCTTCATCATATAATTGTCTATTAGAAGGCCTTGGATTCACTCTCGGGGGCAAAGCTACCATTATTACATCAGAAATAGAAATTCATCATTGAAAATAAAGTCATAAGTATTTAAGGAGAAGAAGATAGCATTGCTGCTACCTTACCTGATGCCCCATATGTCAAACCCAATGAAGATATCCCAAAATCCTCTTTCTAA
This sequence comes from Adansonia gregorii, assembly GCA_038382025.1. Classification (NCBI taxonomy): domain Eukaryota; kingdom Viridiplantae; phylum Streptophyta; class Magnoliopsida; order Malvales; family Malvaceae; genus Adansonia; species Adansonia gregorii. The sequence goes on along the minus strand of JBBYHO010243451.1, from coordinate 16,791 downwards.
TCTACTTATGTCAAGAAAGGGTTACCAATGGTTGAGCTCACCTATTGAAAAGCACTCTATAGGTCTAAAATTAGCTCTCGATAAAGGTGTTCAAGCTAGAAAGGATCTTGAGAAACACCTTCAAAAGATTACAAATGCCTTAAAAGTTGTCAAATAGATTGACTAAAGAGTGCTAGGATTCAAGTCCAATGCACAAAAGAAAAGAAAACAAGCTTAGAAGAACCATAAGAAAAAGATGGCCATCTGTGGAGACAAGACATGGTATATGAACCAATGGTATTTCCACCCCTTTGAGAAACTTTCTGCCCAAGAGGACATGTAAATATAGGCTCTGCTAATGTTATGCTTATACTTAGCAAGAAATGTATGGATTTCTCTATCACTGCAATTGATGTGCTAAAAACATGAACAATGGACCAAAAAACCAGCTTATGCCCTCCAGGATTTGTTTCAAGTGTTTGGATTGAAATTGAGATTCCCATACTATTCAAGTCTATTTTAAAGTAATGCTATGAACTACACCTACATGCTTCTGCCCAAAAGCATTATAGGATACTTTTAACGGGCATCATTTATTAAGTATTATTAATGAAAACAATTAGGCATTATGCATTACATCTTTTTTGTTCATAGTTCTTGTCAATTTTGAACCTTTGTCTAAATATTTTTCCACTATATTGTTTTTTTGCCATATTTTTAGGCACCCCAATAAAGGTGACATGAATATTCATACTAAAACTTCAAAAATAAATTTTAAGCAACCAATTTGTGCTAGTAAGGTCAAAACTAATGAGAATTTTAAAGAGAACCCCAAACCCCCAAACCTATAGAGACTAATCAAATATGAAGAAAAATAGATATTACCTCATGAAGAACCCACTAAAACCACAAACCTTGGAACAAAAGAAGATAAAAAACGTTAAAATTAAAACCTCTATAAAATCTTCAACTCAATATGAACTAATATATCTCCTCTAAGAATATACGAATATGTTTGCTTGGTCCTACCAAGACATGCCTTGATTAGACACCAATATTGTGGTCTATAAACTTGCCCTCAAACCTAAGTGTAAACCCACACAACAAAAGCTTAGAAGGATGAATCCCGAAGTGCTTCTAAAGATCAAAGAAAAAGTTAAAAAACCAATTTAAGGTAGGATTTCTCAAAGTAGCTAGATATCCTAAATATGTGGCTAATATAGTCCCAGCTCTAAAAAGAATGGTAAAGTATAGCTATGTATAGACTATAAGGACCTAAACTGAGCCAGCATGAAAGATAATTTCCCATTACCTCACATCGACACCTTTATAGACAACACTACCAAAAAATGCATTATTTTCTTTAATGGATGGATTTTGGATTTATAATCAAATCAAAATGGTAGCTGAAGAAATGGAGAAGACCTTTATGACCATATGGGCACTTTCTACTATAAAATATGCCTTTTGGGCTCAGGAATGCTGGGGCAACTTACCAAAAGGTGATGGTAACATTGTTTCATGATCTCATGCACAAAGGAATCGAGGTATACATGGATGATATGATTGCCAAATTGCTAAAGGGAAGTGAACATGTGGCTAATTTGCAGAAACTCTTCAAACGACTTCTCAAATGCCAGCTTAAGTTAAATCTAGCGAAATGCACCTTTAGTATCACATCGATGAACTGTTAGGCTTCATTGTAAGCAAAAAAGGAATAAAAGTCAATTCCAACAAGGTCAAGGCCATTTAGAATTTGTTAGCCTCAAACTCAAAAAGAATTAAGAAGTCTCTTGGGAATATTAACTACATAGCCAGATTCATATCTCAGTTGACTGACAAATGCGATCTAATCTTTTGGCTATCTAAAAATAAAATCTTAAAAAATGGAATGAAAAATGCTAAGAAGCCTTCGATAACTTCAAATATTACCTTCCAGAGCCTCCGATACTTATGCTACCATGCCCAATGAACCTTTAATTTTGTACTTCTTAGTGTTTGACAAGTCCATGGGCTGTGTATTGGGTCAAAATGATGATTTAGGTAAGCAAGAATCGGTTATCTACTACTTTAGCAAACGATTCACAGAACATGAAAATAATTATTCAGATGTAGAGAAACTATGTTGTGCTCTAGCTTGGATAGCCTAGAGGTTAACACAATACATGCTATACCATACTACGTTGCTAGTCACCAAACTTGATCCTATCAAGTATTTGTGTGAAGCTCCTACCTGGTCAAAGAGGATAACCAGGTGGCAAGTCCTACTTTTTCAAGTACAACATTATGTATGTGAACCCAAAAACCATCCAAGGTAGTACAATAGTGAATTTCTTGGCAATCTGAGCAACAGATGACTATTAGCCTCTAGACTTTAAATTTTTAATGAAAACTTGATGTGCATATCTAAAGTCAAGGAAGCTATTGAGTGCGGTTCATCTTGGAAAATGTACTTTGATAGAGCTTCAAACGTACTGGGGCATGGAATTAGGGTAATTTTTATCTTGCCTGATGGAAACCACTACCCCTTCACTACAAGATTGAACTTCAACTGCACCAACTATGTAACTGAATATGAGGCCTGCATAATAAGACTCCAAGCAGCCATTGAAAAGGGTTTTTGAACACCATAAGTATTTAGAGATTCAGCCTTATCATCTACCAATAGAAAGGACAATGACAAATGCGTGATGCTAAACTAATGCATTAAGGGATCCTAATCTTCGAACTTAGAAAAGAATTTAATGATATCAGTTTTTAGCATTCACCTTGGGAAGAGAATCAAATCGTCGATGCCTTAGCCACATTGACATCCATGTTCAGAGTCATTCGAGAATCAGATATTGCTTCCATTCAGATGAGCATCTACTCAACTCTAACACATAGTTAGAATGTTAAAGAAGAAAAAACGACCTACCATGGTATTATGACATCTTTTAGTATAATAAGGATTAGCAATACCCAAAAAGTGCTACTGAAACCAATAAGAGAACTATCTAAAAGATAACTACAAGTCTTATTTTGGATGGCAAAATTTTACGTAAGAAAGGTTGGGATCAAGTACTACTCAGTGCATAGATGCCTCCAAAACCAAAAAAAGTTCTCAAAGAAGTCCATGAAGGAATTTGGGGTATGCATGCTAATGGACATCGAATGGCAAAATAAGTCATGCAATTAGGCCACTATTGGTTGACTCTTGATAGAGATTACATTTACTATGCAAGAAGTGCCATAAATACCAAATCTACATGTATAAAACCCATGTGTTGCCTATATTTCTACTTGTTATTGTAATTCCATGGCCTTTTTCCATATCAGGCATGGACATGATCTAACCGATTACCTCTAAGGCTTCTAGTAGACCATTTCATTTTAGTTACTATAGATTATTTCACCAAGTGGGTAAAGGTAGCTTCTTCTACCAATGTCACCAGATTTGATGTATAAAAATTTATGAAATGGAACATCATTTGTAGATATAGCCTTTTAGAGCAAATCATTAATGATAATACAAGATTCAACATTGTAATTTCATCCCATATCATCTAGAAATGAATAAAGATGTTGAAGTAGCCAATAAGAATATCAAGAAGATAGTTGAAAAGATGGTTGAGATATATAAAAATTAGCATGAAAAGTTACCTTTTGCATTACATGCCTCTCGCACAGCAGTTTGAACTTCCATGGGTGTTACCTCTTAGTCTATGGCATGGAGGTTATCCTATCTATTGAGGTCAAAATCCCTTCACTCAGAGTCTTGATGGAATCACAACTTGAAAAGGCTGAATGGCTCAAGAATCGATATGAATAGCTTAATCTCATCGAAGAAAAAGAATTAAAGTCATCTATCATAAGCAAACGTATCAAAAACATATAATGAGAGCCTTAAACAAAAAAGTCCACCCGCTTCAGTTCTAAAAGGTGACTTGGTACTCAAACAAATTCTCCCGATCCATAAAGATGCTCAAGGAAAATGGACCTCAAATTAAGAAGGGTTGTACATGGTGAAACGTGTATTTTTCGGAGGAGCCCTAATCTTATCCGAGATGGACGGTAATGACCTACCTAACCCTATGAACTTTGATTTTGTTAAAAAATACTATGCTTGAAAGGATTTTAGGATAAAAACCCAAAAGGGCATCCGATTTATCCTTTTCTTTTCACTTTTAAGAAAAAAAAAGCTAGCTTAGGTTAAAAACCCAAAACGGTGGCTTAAGTGACTAGACTTCTTTACTCGAACTAAGTCAAGAACCAATTTATGTCCACATTCATAACCCTAATTAAGACACTAAATCATAACCTAATTTACCTGTTCTATGCCAACCCACCCCATTAAATCCCATCTTACCTGCACCCTAAAGATGAAAACCACCTAACTTTGAGGCCTTCATCCTACGAAGGGGCAATTTGAAGAATCTTCTTGTGAGTCAGCCAATACCAAAAAGATCAATTACTTAAGAAAGTTATCTAAAGACACCTAGTGGAAGACTTATGTCATCAACATTAAGGGCTAAGCAGCCAGAAAAACTTCTTTGATTTCATTTGCATCTTAAAATCTTTTGTAATCCTATAATTTGTCATAACTTGTACTTTCTTTCTTTTAAATGAAATACAATCACTTGATTTCTTGGAAAGTCCTTTTAACCTTTGCATCCCATGTTGCCTTATGTTTATCATTTAATTGATAATGCTTGATAAATGAATGGAACTAATACCAAGATTTCTTAGCATTACTTGGAAAGATGAAAACTTTGTAGAAATTTTTATTCCATGTTTAATGACCATGAATGAAGCTTGGAGGCTACCACTGTTCTTACCTATAACCTTTACATTTTGAAAATGTGCTCAAAATTTCCTTCCAATAAACCTTAGCCTAAAGTCAAGGGGCTAAAGTTTTTTTCAAACTATCATCTTCAACCAAAATATAGAACTATCCACCAAACAGCCAAAAACACCCTTTGAATTATAATTAGCAAAATAAACAGCTCATACTTGTCAATAAACTTATTGCAAAAAAGTCCCCAATTATGAGCCATCTAAACTCAAGATCACCTTCACAATCACGAGCTATCTGCACCTTCAATAAATAACCTTTGCATTTAAAATCTTTAAAATCTAGAACAAGGTTGGTTAATCCCAGGGTAAGAGATCATTTTATCAAACCCATTGAAAAGCAAATAACTGGAGAAGGCCAAAATTAATCACTGGATTAGACTTTAAAATCATCACTCTTGTACCATCTTAAGCATGCACTTGCATTCTCATGCATTATACAGCATGTAACATCCTTTCGATACTAGCTTATGCATATAAAAGTCAAATTAGTAGGAACCTAAGGTATAATTTCCTATTTCTAAAGAACCTCAAAGGGCACCAGGCAAGTATCTTTATCCTTACGAGCTAATTAAAAATCATCCAAGAGAGGTATTTAAACTCATTTTCTTTTGGTCTTAACTAGTAGGATGCTTACCTACCTTAGTCCTTTAAGAGAAAAATGATTTTTTTTCCTACCTCAGTCCATAAAGAGCTAGACACTTATTGAATCAAAGCTTATACAAGCTGGTGATACCAATTTGGGGGGTCAAACCCATGAAATAACCTACCTCAGTCCAACTCTTTATCCTATACAAGTTGATTGCACCTATTTGAGGAGTCAAACCTATGAAATAATCTACTTCAGTCTATAAAAAGTGGATACGTATCGAGTCAAAGCCCATGCAAGCTAGTGGAGCCTATTTAAGGGGTTAAACACAGGAAACAACCTACCTCAGTCCACAAAGAGCTGGATGCCTATCGAGCCAAAGCCTACAAAAGTTAGTGGCATTTGTTTAGGGAGTTAAACCCAAGAAACAACCACCTCAGTCCACAAAGAGCTAGATGCCTATTGTGTCAAAGCCCACACAAGCTGATAGTGCTTGTCTAAGGGGTCAAACCAAGGATACAACCTACCTTAGTCCACAAAGAGCTACACACTTATTGAGTCAAAGCCCACATAAGTTGGTAGCACCTGTCGAAAGGATCAAACTCAAGAAACAACCTAGTAAGAAAGTCAAACCCTATAAAATTGACTAAAATTCTCTTTTTTATTGGAATCATTATAGATATACTATGCCTGTCTTAACATAACACTAACTAAATCTTTATTTTTCTGTAAGCACATAGAACCATCATCTTACCCAAACAAAATGGTGTCTATTTATCTTTGCCCTATTCCTAACACTCAGCAACGACCAAAGAAAGGCAGTTGTAGACACTTCATTTTTTCTGGGATAACTTTTAGCATCCCATAACTTAATTGAAAGATGATAAAATTAGAAAATAATAAAATGAATTAGGGATGACTGTTGGGTGCCATGTCATCATGCACTGTTAGGCGACACGACCTTAGGTAAAAAATTTGTTGGGAACGTTAGAAATGCCTATAAGTTGTATTAAAGAAAAATGTAAAATAAGGCACCAAAGGTCATTATGTAAAGTGTCACCAATATAATTTAAATGAGTATGCAGGTCAATTTCCCACTGTTTATGACCAAGGTAAGGTATTCAAAGAGCCTAAGGTATGTGTAAGTTATATTAGTGCATAAGTATTGATATGAGACCTTTACATCACTAAAATTTGAATTTTTAGATATAGTATCGATACGAGAGGGTTTGACATCAATATCTAAGGTGTGGTATCGATACTTAGCATGTTTGTATTGATATAGACCTTGGCAGTAGCTAAATTTATGATTTTTAGCAAACTATATCAATACACAAGCATAAGTATCGATATAAATCCATAAAGTATCAACACAAGTCTCTAAGTTTCGAGACTAGAAATAATTTTTTTGCTCTTAGTATTGATACACATCTCTTTGCATCGATATTTGTAGGCAAAAATTGCCTTATGTATTGATATAGAACGTTTTGTATCAATACACTAAGGCATTTTTTCCCAGCTTGATCTACTCTTCAACCTTCAAAATTTTGATTCAAACATAATTTTTTGCATAAAAAATCACCATAATTCATACCAAAACTAAGTTATGGGCTTGTGATTGGATTCAAATAAATTTTTAAAGCCCAAATAGCCAATGTGTTACCTTTAATGGAGAGATTGAACCAAGAAAGGGGTGAATTAGATCTATAAAAACTTTGTAAATGTGAAGATTTGATAAGATAAAGAAGAAAAAAAATCAACAATGGATGTATAGAGGTTCAATCCTTTAATTCGATACCTAAGTCCTCTCTTCTTGGCACTTTTTTACCAAGGTGATTTCCATAGTTCACTAAGAAAATTGTTACCTTTAAGGATAAGGTATAACCTTACACAACTATCATTTAAGGCTTAGATAAAACCTTTTAAATACTATGAGAATTATACCCCAAACTCTCAAGTATTTTCACTCACTTTCACACAACCTTTTTGGTGAAATGAAAGAAGTATTTTGCAAACTGATTTAACCTCTAGTAGATGGATGTTTGCTAGAATTTAAGTACAAGAAGAATGAGATACAAATAGACTTAAAGAGTATGAGTTGATGCAAGTAGAAAATAATGAATTTGATGATTTTGAGTTTTTGTTGTTCAATGATTCAATGAAACCTGTATCTCTTGCTCTTCAGCTGTTTGGAACCTCTATTTATAGCTGCAAATTGATTCATAAATGTTGGGCATTTAATGTGGTGGTTGGAGAGCTGTTGTAGCCTTCATAAATGCTGATTTTCGTTCAATGCCACGCTATAGTATCGATACAATACCAATAGTATCGATACACAATTCAAAAAAGTTACCGTTACAACTTGTTGTATTGATACTAGGGTCTCAATATCGATACTAAGCAAGCTGTATCGCTACTGATACCATTGTATCGATACATATGAGGGTTTTAGCCAAACACAGGCTACTGCCAAGCTCTGTATCAATACTCATGGGGTCAGTATCGATGCTAATCAACATGTATCGATACATACACACTTGTATCAATACATTTAAGAGTTTCATGCAAACCTTGGTTATTGCCAAACTTTGAATCAATACTCAAGGAGTGAGTATCGATACTAAACAACCTATATCGACACATATGTTCATTGTATCAATACATTTGAGAGTTGTATACATAGTATCGATACACATGTTCTTTGTATCGATACTAGACTTTAAAATTTGTTTGTAAACTCATTTTTGTTGACTCAAACACATCTCAATAATTATAACCTTAATTTTTTAAATGATGCTTTTTAATTTTAAACATAAATACGAAGTCCAGTATTAATTTAACTTAAGTTTGTTGGTTATATCAAAACTGAATTCAAGGTTAAAACAATGATAAGGGACGTTCTCATGAAATATATGGTTTGTCAAATGGCATGCCGACTTTTCTCTAGTTGTAGGTTGTTTCAGCCTTTCTATGCTGCCACTTTTCATGGCAAAACCAATGAAAATGAGACCAACTAAAACAGTACCTTGAGTTATCTCTTAGTACATGATAAAATATCAAAGATGCCATTGCTTTGTCTCTTAAAAACATTGGTTGAGCATTGAATTTAAATAGATACCAAAGCTAGCTCAGAAAGGAAACATTTTTGAGCCACTTCTTAGAACTTCTTCAGCAATCTCCAACCCTAAAACTTTCCCAAAAACATTGTTCCATTGAACTTCATACTTTATTCTCGTGGTTCCCCAATTCACCACCAGAAAACCTCTAAAAACTCAACATTTCACACACTTTCATTCTTGAAAAACCACATCATCAATAATATTACCAAGAAGCTTCTTCTTTTCATCTTTTTCCTACTAAATAGTAGCAGAAAAAGGGAAGGAACTGAGCTTAAAGTTGTTGCTTCAATTAGAAAGGAAAGTCCAAGCCTTTTTTGTTATATTTTCTCTAACTTGTTGTATGTGTTTTTTGTTTTTATCATCTGCATCATTTTAGTGAGCCTTTCATGGTTCCATGGCCATCTTAGGACCTCATGCATTATTGTTGCCTTGGTTGTGGTAGTCGTAAGATCTTGATGACCCTCTTGATACCTCTATGTTGTTTGGATATCCAAACATGCCATGCTTCATTTTTATCATCATAACAGCTTCTATTTATGTATTTTTTTTGCATGTTCCACTCATATTCACATATTCATTGTATATTTAAATGTTCACCTTAATGCGTCTTATGTATGTTCACTCATTTTGATAGGTTTCATGAAGTGACAATGACTTTTCTTTAAAGATTCAACAAACTTTATTCAAACATGTTGATCTTAAGATCTTCATGCATATTCTTGTCATAATCATATTGATAGGTTTCATAAAGTGAAAACGACTTTTCTTTAAAGATTCCACAAACTGTATTCAAACATGTTGATCTTAAGATCTTCACGCATATTCTTGTCATAATCATACATTTTGTTGCCTCTTTCATTGTCAAAATATCACCTTTGCTTGCTTGGATGTGTTGTTTGTTTTCACTATTATGTATGTTGCATTTCATTCATAACTTGTTTGTCAAGATGCTTACTTGCTTGCTAAAAATCTTATTTTCAAAAAAAAATTCCCAAGTTGAGTTCATGCTACTTCCAGTAGATAGAGATTAACATGGTTATAAGTTTTCATAAAATTAGTCTTCCGACCTTAGGGCAATCTAAATACTTCAAACCTAGATTCATGGTAAAACAAGTTCAAAGATACAATTTTTTAAAATAAAAATGACCTTTTTAATTGATAGATATATCATGCCTTGATCTTAAGTCTAATACCCTCTTTGAGAATATGGTCAATGGGTTGTTTTATCATCCTAAACTATTCTAGGATTGTGGAATGAATTCATGAAACCAATGTCGTTTGTCCCTTTCTGTCATAGATGTTTGGACATCCTAGACTTGAGTCTATCCTTGAAAAAACTAAAAATACCAAACAACTCCCCTATTTTTGCTTTGGCAACACTGTAATCTGAATTTGAAAAGTTATTTCGAATCACAAATGACTTGTTTAGAATTTTTTTTGATATTTTTCCCTTAAAGGCATCAACATAAGTTTCCAACGGTGTCTTGTTCGCCTTCCTATTATCCTGGATGAAGGAGTTATGATTTTTCAAACCTTTGCTATTTGAAGCCCTTTAGAGTAGCATGCTATATTCTATTTGGGCCATTTTAGCCTATCAGATGACTTCTATAAAATTTTTAAATAATTTTTTCCAAAAATTGTAAAAAATTTCCTTTCTGAAAAGGTATTATTTATAATTTAACAATTCTAGATAAGCCTAGAATGATTTTTCAAAATCTATCACCCTCTTTCCTTTATACATTCTACCAATGTCAAAATAAGCCTAACTTCAAAAATTAATTCTACCTATAAGGTGATTCTCTAGGATTTTTAAAATATTTTTATATTTGTCCTCATCAATTCACCTTTCCAACAGTACCTTATTTACCTCCCAAAGCCTTTAGATGCACCTAAAATAAATTTAGGAAAAGAGCTATCCCTATTTTTAACCTAACTATCGAAATACCTTCATAGAGATGTTCTAACATCTTAAAGTCTATCTGATTCCTACAATACAAAATCTTTTGGCTCAGATCAAGGCTTAAGATAAAATATATCTTATACAAATTTTGATTTCTTATTTTCAAAACCCTTTTAAAAGAAAAAAACTTTCTCTTAAAACATCATAGATTTTCATTTTTGAGGATACCCTAACCCCACTACTTCAAAAAGATACTCCAACCTTGTTTTTCACTAAAAAACTTGAATTTTCTCTCACAGATTTATTCAAAATTCCTAATTATTTTCTTAAGTCATCAATAATTTTCATC
>JBBYHO010243121.1:2241-21447 GCA_038382025.1 Adansonia gregorii | reverse complement strand
TTCTTAGCTCTATCTTAAGCAACTTTTATTTGTAATGAAAGCTATAAATGGTGTCATAATAGTCTTGAGACTACCAAACTTAAGTGGTGTAAGTTTAAACATAGGAGTCGCCACCATATTTTTTGTTAGATATGATTAGTTGCATAAAAAACTACCCTGATTAAGGATACTTTGCAGTATATGAAAATTAGAATTAGGTTCAAGAGTTAATTAGTATAGGGAAGGATTAACGCACACGCAAAATCCATCAAAAGGCTATAACTATAAATCATGTGTTATTCTTAATCTTGAAAAAGTGATTTTTATTTTATGTCTAAAAATAATTCCTTTAATCTCTTTTATTTTTGACAAAAATTTAAATTTTTATCTTTTCCTAAAATGAGTTTTTCATTATTTGAAAAGAAAAGAACAAGTAAACATGATTTATATAAAAAAATATCACAAAAAATCCTAATATTTTTAACAACTTTTACTGAAATTTTTTCACCTCAAGATTTAGCTAAAAAGCCAACATGTGAATCTCTTTGATTTGTCATCAAGAGATTATGCCCCTTAAACAATTTTTATTTTCTATATTTTAATTTAATCAGATGAAAATAAAATGTGAAACCCATATTAGCAACCATGAGACCTATATTAGAAACCATTTCAAAAATTCCAATACCCTTATAACTTTTAAAAGGTTCCTTTATTATAAGATTTCACCGAGATCACCACCAGTGAATCCTTTGAATTTGTCATTGGAGCACCACGTATTTAAAATGTTTAATTTTGATTTTTTACGTTAATTTATTGGAAGAAAATAAATCATGAAACTTTCTGTTAGTATCTATACTAAAAATTCCCATGCTTTAAGTAACTTTTAATGAGTTCCTTCACCCCAAGATTTAACTGAGATCATTTTTCGTAAATCCTTTTGAATTCAATGTCAAAAGGTCATATATTTAAATTAAATAATTTTAATTTTCTTTAATTTTAATTTTTATTAGGAGAAAAATAAATATGAAGCTTCATATTAGAAAGCATAGAAAACTTCTAGTTATTTTAGTAACTTTTAATGTGTTTCCCTACCTTAGGATTTCGCCAAGATTATTACACGTGAATCCCTTCGCATTTATCATCAGAAGGTTAAATGTTCAGAATATTTTATTAATTATCCTCTAATTAATTATTAATTGTATGGTTGCTATAAGTATTCAAACTAATTGATTTGAAAAATTATAATGAAAATATTACAATTAAATATATGAAATTATATAAAAATTCCTAATGATAATATATATAGGCTTTTCTCTTAGCTCTTTGCCTTTCTATCATGGCATAGGACCATAGCACTAACCACCTTTGGTCATAATCATTGATGCTTCTTTTTAACCTAAACTAACCTTAAAATGATCCCCTCTCTCTCTTTTTCCTAAATACGAGTTTTCAAATGGTTTTCCACAAAATAGACACAACCATCATAGATTTAAAGCCTAAGTTTGAGCTTTCCTTTTTTTAATGTAAACTTCCCATCATTAGATTGTCACTCCTACTAAATCCCTTTTTTCCTTGTCCTTTAATGTTATCATACCAATTAGATTCGAAGTTTGATGTCCTTATGTTGATGGAACCCAAGGTATCATACCTATAGTGGTTTTTTTTTTGGTTTTATTACCTTATTTTTTGCATTTTTTGGGTAAGTTTTGTGTACTGGTTATGAATTTAGTTTGTATGTATGATTGTTGCAAGGGTAGTATTATTGTTGTATTGATGTTTTGGATACTAATAAAAACTGGCAAATGGTTTTATGTTTAAGGTGATTTTGGTAAAGGATTCAAAAGCTTCACTGGATTTGATTCAAGGGTTTTATAAGGCATTTTAAGGGTGATGGATGGTGGGTCTAGGGCTCTAGGTAGGCGGCCAATGGATTTGATTCAAGGGTTTTATAAGGCATTTTAAGGGTGATGGATGGTGGGTTTAAGGCTGTAGGTAGGTAGCCAAGGTAAATTTAATGATAAAGTGTCAAGTAAGTTAGGGGTAGGATGGCTACTAAGCCAGGTTAATAGATGCTATGGCAAATGAGGTTAGACCATAGTTGGTGGTAGGCTACCAGTAGGGGTAGTGGTAGCAACAGTAATGGTAGCAATAGATGCCAAGCTAGTGGCTTGGCCAAGTTGAGCAGGCTTAAGCTCAAGGACTACTAGGCTTAGATGGCTTGTTAGGTTTATTGTTTAACAGGCCCAATCTTTGCAAAGGTAAGGATACTTGGATTTAGCATGTTTCTCAAGCCTCCAAGCCTAGCAATTAAAAGTTAAAAATGTTTTAAAAAATTAAAACTAATACAGTAAAGTCCAACATAGGCCTAAAAATTGAATCAACAATGCTAAGCCTAATATAAGTCTAAATTAACAAAAATCAAAATTAATTTTTAAACTTGGATGAGGTAGTAAACACTAATTGTAAATGGTTAAATGTTTTACTTATTTGTTTTTCATAAAATTCAAGTAATATGATTCAAACTTAATTTGAGAATGACTTAAACAAATTTGGTTACTACACATGGGAGGCCCATTACCTTGTAATTCCTCAATATCCTCAATAATAAAGTCAAAATCAAGATTGGTTGGCCAAATGTCAAAAAACTTGAAAGCTTTATGAGAGGAAGGCTAAGTAACATGTGAGGTTATCAATAAAAGATAGTGATCTGATCTGATAAACTATAGGCAACGTTTGCACATTTGATAATAAGAGTCCAATAAGCTATCAATCACTAATCAAGGCTCTATCTAAACTTCTAGCTAGGTACCCATTAGTTTTGTTATTCTTCTAGGTAAATCTTGGTAAAACTATGAGCGCTAAATTAACCAACATGGAAAGGGCAAAGATTAAAAAACTAGCATATCTGATGAGGGAACTTTGCTTCCACCACAGTCAGCATATTCCTCAGGCCCTCTAAGTGCATCGAAGTCTCTTGCTACCAATGAAAGAGGTCCTATAGAAATATAAATAGTATTATTCAAATATTGCCATAGTTTTTTACAACTTCCATCTCACTACCATAAATAACACTAAGCCCAAACTTACCCTCAAAGTTAATAACATGACATTTTATAGCTTGATCCATAGTAGTTACCACTTAGATATTAATACAGAGAGTGATAAAGAGCCAAATTCTCCTATTTTTAGCTTACTTATAGTTGTTGTTCACACTCCAATTACTAAACTTCCTAGATATAGTCACTTGCTGTTTGATAGCTTAACGTTTATCTCAACTAAACAAACTACATCTAATTTATAAAGCCTAACAGGCTAATAGGCTTCTTTTTGCTTTATAGGGTCATTGAACCCTATGATACTCCATACTAAAAGTCTTAATTTAAAGGTTTAATGGTTAAACCATTGCCCTTTGCTTTGTCAGTGGTAATCTTAGCCTCTCTCTTACCTTTTTCTTGGTTGTTTGCTTAGCCTATGCGACCATATCAAAATTTATTAACTCTTGAAACTCTTTTTTAGCTTCAGATGGCAATTTTGTAGGTTTGATAGAGAATTAGTCCTCTTACTTTTGTGATCTTTAAGTGACTAGTAAACCTCTAACTTTTTTCCTATACTTTTTTTATTTGCAATAAGGGCATCAAATTTTATATCTTTTACATGTTAACATTCTTGATTAGATTTGTGCTCCCCCTCAATCTATGCAATGTCCTAAAATGTGTTTTTAGAATTATAAACAACTAATTTTGTAAAGCCTCTATGCAAGCATCATGGGACATTATTAAAGCTAAATGGGCAAGTATGAAGCCATTTCCCATCATTCTCGAACAAGGTAAGGTATTTAATGAGCCAAAGGTAAGCAAGATCCACATTTTTATTTCAATGTAAAGATACATTTCCTTGGTGTATCAATACAATGGTTGCCATGTCACCAAATTTGAAGAAAATAATGTTGTAGGTGATTATATTAATACATTTTCATAATGTTTCAATACAGTTACATGATGCAAGGTTTAGCAGTAGTTAAAATATGACTTTTAGACCCAAACTTATTGATACATAAGTGAATCTATCGGTACATTTTTCCTTATGTGCTGATATATTTGAATCAGAAGTACCACTGTATTGATACAATGCCCATTGGATGGATACATTCAGTCTATTTTGTCTAATTCATGCCTTTTCTCCCTTATGCTGTAGTGCTTTAAAACATAAATTTGCCAAAATTTTAGCTTTAAAAACCATCCAAATTCAAACAAAGCATTATAAAAATCATCTTGGGCCTTGGGATTGGATCAATGCAAGTTTTAAGGGTCTAGCGTGAAAATAGGACATTTTCTAGAATAATATGGTTTATGGAAGGAAAAAGTTGAGATTGTAAAATTTTACACCCCATGAAGAGTTTTGTTTTTTGCTACAAGCTGGTATATGAGCCAATAAAATACTAAAAGCTTAAAGCTTTGTACAATGACTTATCATTTTTGCCAAGCCAAATCTAAGATGCACCCCCAGTTCATAGGTTTTTTGTTGGTTGACCCTTCGCCCTATGAATCAATTTATTCAACCTCTAAAATATTCTTTAAGTCACTTTGGTAGCCCTCAAAAATCCTTTCCTTCATAACCATCAAAACCTAAATAAAGCCATAAAAAAGCTTGGGGAAAGAAAGGGAAAGGCTTGGAGCTTGAAAAAAGCAAAAAGCAAATGGAATTTTAAAGGTTCGTGGTATATTCTTGCATCATTCCTCTTAATTTAATATTTATGCTACATCTCATGTCATTCCAATAAGTTTTTTAGTTTCCATGATGCAAACACTTGGCTTTATGCATTACTCTATGATGGTTTGATGTGCTATTTGATGATGCTTTGATGATGTATAGATGCCTTTTTATTTTTCTTTGAATAATTTCAAAATATTCTTTGTTTTATTTCTCCATGATATTTTCTTGTATTTTAATGCTCCATTCATGTTTATGCATGTTCATCGTAGCATATTTTAATATGGCCATACTAGGTTTTGCATATCTAATCATTTGCTTGTCAGAATGACTTTAGATGATGTTATTTATGCTGATATTTGACATTCTTGCCATGATATTTAGCTCATTATGTGTTTACTTGAATGCTTCTTTGATATGTTTGCTTGAGTGTTTGCTACCTTGGAGAATCACAAGTTGAGCTAGTATTTATCTTAATAAAATAAGGTTAATGTTGGCTTAATGGTATCCATAAACTAGTTTACTTATCGTGGCGGAAATCAAGCATTCATGTTTGGATTAAGGGCTAAATCAGGCAAAATAAAATCTATTTGACAACCCTAAAAATATATATTTGTTTTACCAAGTATTTGATAAAATGCCTTATATTGAGCCTTTTTATTGTGATTTAAATGGCATGGATATCTGATCATTCATTTGTCCACATTAGCCTAGGACTTTGAATGGATCAGAAATTCCACTACTACAGACCCTTAGTGAAAGACATTCCTATATTCAAAACCATAAAATGAGCCTAGGATAACCAAACATGGGAAATAGCTCTGTTTCAACACTGGCAGCATTATGACCTTAACTTAAAAAATTATTTTCAAACCATAAACGGTCACTTTAAATTGTTTGATATTTTTCCCTTATAAGGCATTGAATTACCTTATCGACAATAATCTCATTTGCTATCAAACGTGATCGAATGAGAGAGTTATGATTTTTAAAATTTTTGTTGTTTGAAACCCTTGGAAATCTGTGATCGGCATTATTTTTGGGTTGTTTCAGCCATGATATGATTTTTTTGGATTTTGAAGTATTTTTTTTGAAAACTATGTGAATTACCTTACAAAAAAGTATCGTTGTGATTTTCCAAGTCTGAACGAATTTGGACAATTTTCAAGGTTTGCTACACGTTTTTCCCTACAAACACTATCAGTGTTAAACAGAGTCTGACTTAAATTATTTTCTCCTCAATGGCAATTTTTGAAGATTTTTTTGAATATTTTTATATTCATCCTCATTACCTTTTTTAAAGGTATCTTGTTTGCCACCTGAAGCTTTCGGATAAGCCTAGAACAAATTCGGGAAAGCAAATAGTGCGAAGCTATCCCTTATTTTAGACATTAGCCAAAATTATTTAATTATCCTAAATCACCTTCTTGAGACATTCAAATACCTAAAGAAAATCAGGTTCATACCTTGATACAATTTTGAGTCACTTACAGTTCCTAGTAGATTTAATCAAGGCCTAATCATTTTCAAAATTTAAAAGCTAGTTTAATACTTTTATTAATTTCTCCATTTTA
Organism: Adansonia gregorii; assembly: GCA_038382025.1. Classification (NCBI taxonomy): domain Eukaryota; kingdom Viridiplantae; phylum Streptophyta; class Magnoliopsida; order Malvales; family Malvaceae; genus Adansonia; species Adansonia gregorii. The sequence goes on along the minus strand of JBBYHO010243121.1, from coordinate 15,184 downwards.
AATTAAAAACACATCCATTTATTAAATTACCCAAAATATTTATTTTTTCCAAACATTACTATATTTTCATCTGCGTGGATTTTTTTACCCTTAGTTTACCAAAATGTCACCCAAAGAATCAAATTTTCTTTCTCCTGGGTTACCCTAGATTTGTCACCCAAAAACCTTGATTTTCATGCTTTAAACAACTAAGAGTCTGAAAACGTCTTAAAAATGTCAATTTGGTTATTTGTAAATAATCAATAACAACTACAAGATACATCCTAGTCGACCTTCCTTTCCATGCTTTGTGTGTTTTATTTTTGCATGATGTTTATTATATTTCTTTATGTCTTACTAACAAATTTCCCTTTTCGATAAGAATTTTGCATTCATATCTTTAATTAAATCTTTTAAATTTTCCAGGTAATGTTTATTACTACCATATTTGCTTGTAGTGATGACTACTTAGGTTTAGTTAAAAGTAGAAACAAAGGGTGCCATTTGCCCCACACTTCAAAAAAGTCTAAATTAAGAAAGAAAAAGTACGTAAAAAGAAAGAAAGAAAAATACAGACCAAAAGTTAGGCTGACTACTTATTTTAATCTAGTTAAACCTAAAAAGGTTTATTCCTGCCTTATTTTCTTCCCCTTTCTATCGATGTTGCCAGTTCCTAGAGTACTAATGTACACTTATGCATACAGTTGTCCAACTACTTTAAAAAATTTTTAACCTTATGTTTCACCACTTATTTGGGTTTCGTAATGGTATTCAAATTTTTCATATAAAAGCTAGATCTATTATTTTTAAAATTTATGCATTGTATAATGGGCATTATACACAAATAATGGCAAATTAAAACCAAAAAAACTGAGACTGAGATTTACTATGGCTAGATGGTATAGATTTAAGGCATTATAGAGTGCTAATCTTTCCCTATGAATAATCAAGTCCTACAGCCTCCTAACGAACTCCGGACTACATAAATCATCAAATTGAATCTTTAAGTCTCATAACTCAAGATAACGATTTTAATAGGTTAGACCTAGCATAATTGGCTAATGGTAACTTTAAATTTTTGGCCATTTTATAGGGTATTAAACACTAGTTGGACTAGTAATTCATCCAACAATCTCTCTACTCCAAATACAGGAAATACCTCTTCCTTAGCTTATCAGACCATAAAAATCCTAACCAAGGATTATTTTCAAGTTAGGTGTATATCCCATAAGAGGGATACATTACGACAACTTTGTGGGAAAACTTTATAGGATTTTTTTATAAGAATCCAATAAAATCAAGCCCAATACAGCTAACCATGTGGTAAGCCCAATAAAGTTAGTCTATACCAAAAGTCAAACCCAATGTAGCTGGTATATGGTAAGCCTAATAAAGTTCGCTCGTAACAAAAGAAAGCCTAGTTATGTCGATAAGCTAGTTCTAGCTAGCTTGCCTTTACTAAAACTAAGCCCAATAGTGCCTGTAGACTAGCTTCGACTAATTAGTGCTATCAAAAGTAAGCCCAACAATACTGGTAGGCTAGTTTTGCTAATTAGCTCATAAGCCTAATATAGCTATTTTGCCTAGTGAAATTGGCAAATATCAAGAGTTAAAACCTATGTGGCTGATTTTTCGTAATGCAATTAGCCAATATCAAGAGTTAAAGCCAATGTGGCTAGTTTCGCCAAGTGAAATTAGCCAATATCATAATTCAAAGCCCAAGATAGCTGGTTCAACCTAGTGAAAATTAGCCAATATCAAGAGTTAGAGTCTACACTAGCTGACACCAATAGGAAGGTGAAGTCTTACATAGTTAAAGCCTACACTGGTTGGCACCTGATACAAAGGTTTAGTCCTATAGAGTCCAATTCTGTGCTAGCTAGCACCTGATAGGAGGGTTAAGTCTGACAGAGTCCAAGCTTGCAGTTGCTGGCACCTAGCATAGAGGTTAAGCCTTATAAGAAAAGTTTGGTTAGATTATTTTCCCATTTAAATCAAAACTATTGCCAAAATATTGTGTCCATCTTATTGAGTTTTAATTTACTTTCTTCATTTTCCAAGCACATAAGGGGTATAATTTCATTTTAGACAAAATAGTGCCTATTTATCTTTACCTTGCTCTTGGTTCTTAGTAATAGCCAAAGAGGGGTAGCTATAGAGACCCAATTTTTACTGAGCCTCCATGCAAACATCATGGGGCATCATTCAAAGCCAAATGGGCAAGTATGGATCCATTTCCCATTATATTCAAAAAAGGTAAGGTATTCAGGGAGCTAAAGATAATCTAAATCCACATTTTTTTTGAATGTATCGAGATATTACCTTGGTGTATAGATACAATGGCTTCTAAGTCACCATATTTGAAGAAAATAGTGTTGTATCTATACCAACGGTGACTGTATCTATACATTTGTCTAATTTATCGATGCATTTGCCCATTTTATCGATATAAGGTTTTGCAGTAGCTAAAATATGATTTTTGGCCCAAATGTATAGATACATAAGTGAATGTATCAATATAATAATGAATGTACTGATACATTTCCCTCATGTAACTATAATGTATCAATGCATTTAACCCAAAGGTGTCAATGTATTCATACATTTAAGTGATTTTACCTAATTTGTACCTCTTTCTTCTTGTGTTATATTGGTTTAAAACATAAATTTGACCATGATTTTGGCTTTAAAAATTATCCAAATTCAGACCAAGCTTTATAAAAATCATCTTGGGCCTTAGGATTGTTCAATGCAAAGTTTTAAGGGTCCATTAAGCTTAAATATAGGACATTTAATAAGACATTATGGTTTTATAATGGACAAAGTAGAGATTGCAAAATATGTTAGCCCATGCATGGCTTCCACTACTGTAAGGCTAATACATCAACCAATGATGGTGAAAACTTAAGGCTAATATAAGGACTCATTATTTTTACTAAGCTAGATACCAAAATGCACCCCCACTTCATAGGTTTTTTGTTAGCCAACCCCTTGTGCTATAAAACCAATTTATTCAACCTTTAAATTAATTTTCATGTCACTTTGGCAACTCCCAAAATTTTCACCTTAGCCAGCCACCAAAATCCAAAGAAAAGTTTGGAAAAAGCTTGGGAAAAGCAAAGGCTTGAATTTGGTAGAGTCAAGAAGCAAAGGAGTTTTGAAGTTTCATTGCTATATTTTATATCAAATTCTTTAACTTTGTTGGCATTCCAAACATTTCTCATGTCATTTTAGTGAGCCTTTTTATAAAACCATGATCTTTGTTAGGAAATACATGCATTTTTTAGCATAGCTTGATGATATTAGTGTTTTTTATGTTTTAATGATATTTTAATGCTACCTTCATGATTGAAAACCCTTTTTCTTTGGATCATCTAAAGTAGCCATTTTTTAATTTTTTTTTGTTTTGCTCCATCATTTGTCTCTCATCTTTGATAAATGTCTGCATTGTAACATGCTTTAATTATGTCCATGCATTTGGATGCATTTTAGGATATTTTGCTTAATGAAATAAAATGAAACGATGCCACGTTGTGATGCTTGTTGAAGTTTTTTTTTATTGCCATGTTTTTTAGTTCACCAAGTGTTTGATATAATGCTTATTAGATGTTCTTTGCTTGAATGCTTTCTACCTTGATTAAAATCCCCAAGTTAAGCCAATATTCATTCCAATATATATGATTAAACATTGGTTTAATGTTTTTAACATATTGACTTATAATCTGGGGGGGCAGAAATCAAGTAGTAATGTTTGGATTCAGGACCTAATTAGGCAAAACAAATACTGTTTTTCAGCCCTAAAAAATATCTTTTTGTTTTACTAAAGTGTTTGATTGAATATCTTGTGTTAAGTCTTTATGCTGTGACTCAAAATGCAAGGATGTTCAATCACCTAGCAGCCTACATTACATCGAGACTTTGAATGATCAAAAGTTTCATTGCCATGGACCTTTAGTGATAGGCATACGCATGTCAAAAACCTGAATACATGACTTGGACAACCAAACATGTAAGATAACTCTGTTTTAGCATTGGCAGTGTCATGATCCTAGCTCAAAAAAGTATTTTCAAAACTTAAACAATTGTTTTCAATTTTTCTAGTATTTTCCCTTATAAGGTATCTAATTACCTTTTTGAAGGTATCACATTTGTCTTCGGATCTGCTTGGATGAAGGAGATATGATTTTTTGAACTTCTGCTATTTAAAACCCCTGGAATCAATGATCAACATTTTATTAGGGCTATTTCAGTCCATTAGTTTAAACAATTTTCCAACAAGCTACATGAAATTCCTTTTTTGAAAAGGTGTTCTTTCAAATTTAATGATTCTAAAGGAGTCCTATACGTTTCTATCAAAGTTTGTTGCTCCCTCTCCCCTGCATATGTTGTTAATGCTAAACTGAGCTTTGATTTTAAAAAACTATTTTCTCCTAAAATGCAATTTTGTGGCATCTTTTGTATATTTTTATATTAATCACTGTTAAGTTAACTTTCTAATATTGTCTTCTTTGTCACCTGAAACCTTTGGATAAGTCCAAAATGATTTTGAGAAGACATATAGCACAAAGCTATATCCTGTGTTTGGCATTAGGCAAAATTAATTAATTGTCCCAAATCACCTCTTTAAGGTATTCAAATGCCTCAAGATGGTTTGTCTCTCACCCCAGTGAATTTTCATGTATGGGTCTCAATACACTCAAATCAAGGCCTACACACACTCACAAAAAATTATTTTTCTCTTTTTATTTAACTTATCAATTTTACTTTTTTAAAATCCATCTCTTTATCAAAAAACCAAATAATATTTCATATTCCAAAAATTACCTAATTGTTCATCCATATGGATCTTTTAACCCCAATTTTAAAAAGTTCACTAAAAATAAAATTGTTTATCTCCTAAATCATTGGGGAATTTTCAACCAAAACCTCAGTTTTCATGCTTTAACCAAACAACAAGTCCAAACACATCTCAAAGGTTTTAATTCGATCATTTGTAGGCAATTGGTGACAATTATGAGATAATCCCGACTGACCCTCCTTCTATGCTTTATGTGACTTATTTTTAATAATGTTTATTGTATTTCTTAATGTCTTACTAACTCATTTCCCTTACTGGTGATAGTTTTTGCATTCACCTCACTAAAATCTTTTAAAATTATTAAGGCAACATTTCATGTTGGTATCCGTTTAGTGTATGACACGTAATACCCTCTTTAAATGAAATCCAAAAATATTTCAACCTTATGTTTTATCATTCCATAGGGTTACATAATGGTATTCTAAGTTTTTATAAAAATTGGATCAATGGTTTTCAAAATTCATGCATCATAAAGGGGATTAATGATAAATAAAAATCAAGAAAATCGAGATCGAGATATAATGTGGCTTGATGGTATCAATTTAGGGCATCATAAAAGTGTTTCCAAGCATAATCGACTCCCGAACCTTCCTAACAAGCTCTGGCATATGTAGACCATAAAATCGGTCCTATACGTTCAATGATTTTAGGTACTGATTCTAATAAGTATTTGATCATACCTTGTCCATATGGTTGGTGGTGACTTCAAATTTTCGATCATTTTATGATAGCCATTAAAGATCAGTTGGATAAGCAATTTAATCGATGATTCCCCATACCAAACATGAGAAACACTTTTTCCTCACCTTATCATATCGTAAAATCCCTAACTGAGGATCATTTTCAAGTTGGGCATACGTCCCATGAAGGCACACTATGACAAGTATCAACCGTTGATGCCTACAACTTATCCAACTTTCCAACTCTCTCAGCTTCCTTCTATTCCTCAACCTCTTTTGTTGGCTCTAGCTTTTCCTTCAAAACCTATTTGGCTTTAAAGGACTCATATTTTACACATTGTTTTGTCTCATGTCCAAACAAAAACAACATGCGAAGCTAGTATTTTTTAAGCCACCAAAGAACATTAACTGTAACCAGGCCCCATATCCTTGTATCCACCTCTATCTTATTGGTATAATATCATCCTAATTAAACTCAACACATACCTTAGCAAAGCATTGCTATTTTAACTGAGTGGTAGCCTTATCCATGAATAAGGATATAATATAGTTGATTCTAGCTTTGAGTGTATAACTCAAATGGAATGTACTTCAGATATAGATAGACTAGCAATTTTTAGATGATAATTGGCTTATTATCGATATGCCATGGTTCGAACTCCAAAATCTGATCATAGGTTTCTTTTGTTAGATACTTAAAACAAAATATCCTATTATAATGTATCAAGATATGAACCAGAACATATCAAAGCAAACAACACTTTGAATCGTCATAGGGCCCCTGTCAATCAGAACAAATTGCTCGTCTGAAGTTCCCATACCAAAATATGAGAGTGACCGGGTTAAGGAATCGTCATCAATACTTTTTGGCTAGCTATGACTGGTCACCTATTAAAAAAATTGACTAAAGAGTTACAAAACTGTAAAGGAATGATTTTATGATCAAGTATACCAGAAATCTATAAATTTGGGTTTGGGAGTTGGCTACACCACAAGTAAAGACTCGATCCCTCTCATGATGGCCAATACTTAGTACCAACTAACCACATGTATCCAAATTTGCTTTTCCTTGATTTCAATCATATGTATTCAACCATAATCCCCTTTTTATTTATTTCAAATCAAACAAATATCCCCCAAAATATTTATCAAAATTCTTATCGGGACTAGCTCGAATTGACAACTAATTTGGAGCAAAAATCATTTATAAAAAAATTTCCATAAAAGCACATTGACTCCAAAAATAACCACTAATTGACTCCATTTAGAAGAAAACACAAAAACAATGCAGTTGGACTAAATAAAGGAAATCACAGCTTTAAAAACAAGACTAAAAATAAACACTGTTTAATTCAACTTAGAAGTTATAATGTCAGTCACTAGGGACCTTTTATAAGGCAGACTAGTACCTATTAACACAGTGAACATGACTTTCAAATTCAATTTTGAGACATCTGAATGCCTCAGGAAGATAGACACCAAACCTGGAGAGACTTGGAATAGGGAATATCTGTGACCTTTCAAGTTCTCCGAATTTATTTCTGATTAATCCTATCACCTAAAATCACTAAATTGAATTTTATGAATGTTGACTCACCATATTTCAATCTAAAAATATTCAAAAAATGCTAGGAAATCATTTTGGCTATCACGTAAATTTTTTAATTTGATGTTATTGCATCACGTAACATGTCCAACCAGCCTGCTTTTTGAAATTTCTTCTCAATTCATCTAAAATACCCACCAGACGAGTCATAGATTCTTGAAAAGCTTATTCATTCTAATTTTATCTAAAAATATGAAAGATAAAAGCACAAAAATGATTATCCTCATCGAAAATAGTTTGTATTACTAATCAAGCATAAAAATAGAACTAAGTGAATAGCTCATATTCCAAGACTTTTATGATTTCATCCAATCATGAAATCAAACATTTCAAAAATCTATTATGTAGCCCAGTCAATGAAAATTATAGGAAAAATACAAGTGAAAATTTTGAAGCTATATAATGTATTCAAAATATTTCTTTTTTTATGAGACTATTATGCTAGACTGCAATAGTAGCTTTGACATAACTTGTTATTGGGAAACCTTTTGTCAAATTCTTAAAACATGTTTCCTAGCATTCAAACATCTAACAGTGACACCAAATAGACCTTATGAATGTCCTATGTGAGGAAACAATAAAGACCTCTAAATGCCATAACCCAAAACTATTTCTTTCGACTTTCGAAATATGCTTCGGAGTCATGCAAATGTCTCTATTTTGATTGCCTTTATCCATTATTATTTATTCATAACAAGTAAGAGGCACCAATGCCTCTCATTTGTATGCCATAGCCAGCACCTACAGTGACACTAAAAACTATATTTTGACTCACCTAAGCATCACCTAATGAACCACCCAAAGAACCACATTAGTGGCACACCAATGCCACTCACAACGCTTATTTTTACACTTAGAATATATTTTTATTTGCTCCCAATCAGCTCTAAATCAAACTATTTTATTTAATATCCCTAAGTTGTTCATACAAGAATTTATTAAATACAATGAAACCTTGACTCACCTATTGATTAAGTGAACCAAGATTTGCCCTTGGGTGTTCTTTTCACAAAAACAAGGCTTTTACACATCCTAAACACTCTAACATTCCATTTTATCAAACATGTAGAATACTAACTTATAGTTCTAGCAACCAATCATCCACAAACCTATTCTAAACATAAAATTCACCATGGTTGAATACTCCTAAAATAATTATTCACTAAACATTATTTCCTAATGAAAATCCCATAAATTAACAATCAAACATAAGAAACAAGCCTGTATTCAATTTAATAACCATGATTAACAATTGAAACAAGCTTTTAATCATTTGAGCGCAATAATTGAACAAGTAAGCTTACAAATTCATCCAATTAAGCATTAATTTCAAGTTACCCAAGTTTAACTCAACTCAGTTCATTTATTTCACCAATTAAGCATCAACTATGAAAAGCCCATCTAAGCACACTAAAGCCTAAACATGGTCGAACCTAGCTAGATGAATTCCTCTTGTTCGAACATTCTTCTAAGTTTAAAAACCCATGATTTCATCATTTAACACTTGATTTTACTTAAATTTTAGCTTAAACTAGCTTTAATTAGCAAGATCATGTAAGGTTAAACCAAATAAATTCAAGATCATCCCAGACTAAGCTAGCTGATCATGGATTTTTCTTTTCTCATAAGTTTGAACACATTTACAAGCTAGAAAATCATGATTTAACGAACTAAGCTTGATAATTTCAACTCAACATTATTAAATTGTAACCCAACTTCGATCAGATAATCAAAATCCTAAGGAAATATGCTAGCTGAAACTTTGATCTAGTGAGATCACCTTGGTTGAACACTATCTCCTACTTTTTAATCATGATTCAAGCTAAATTTCAACAATTAATCACATAACCATGTTTTAAACAACAAGAAATCAAGTGAATCATGGCTCAAATCAAGATCAAAACACAAGATCATCATGAATCATAATGGCCTAATGCTAAAGATCAAGAAACAAGGTTGGCTAAATCACACTAAGGCATCAATAAGCATGAATCAATCAATTAAATCATGAAATTGAAGTGAAATTAAAGAGAAAAGATATAAATTATACCTAGTCCAAGTTTAGTTTTGTCCAAAAATTAATAAGAGCTTGAAAGAAAAATGAATATTCTAGATTTTTTGAAAAATTTTATAAGTGTTTAAAAGTATGAAAATATGGATATTCACCCTTATTTATAAGCCTTAAAGTTGGTGATTTAAGCTTAAATCCCTTAAGGTAATGTTAGCTTAATCACTAACCTCCTAAAAAATTAAGGGGAAATGATATTAATTCCTTTAATGAATGGCTGATTAGAATTTGCATATTTATCACAAGCTAGAATTCAGCCAAGGCTTAATTTTTATGTTAGTCTTGTACAAATTTTTAAGTCATTCAATTGATCATGAGTTCTCTATGTAAAATGTGCAAAGTAAAAATGCGTTCTAATAACGTTCTCTAAAAAATCTAAAATTTTCGATCTCGAACATTTAAAATTAAGCCCTTGGGAAATCCCAACATTCTAAATTCCTAAGGTTCTTTCATGACTTGGTCCTGATTGCACCCTTTTTACCTAAAGTCCATGTTTAATTTCATTCCTATGTAATCAATTTCGAAATCCCAGTGGTATAACTCTTCTAATTTCAAAATTTAAACTCTAGGCTAAAAAGTTGACTTTTATAGTTAACTTTTGTCATTTTGTTGACTTTTGATTTGAACTTCTAAAACAAGTCTTTTTTTCATCCAAATGACTTTAATAACCATTCTAATCACCTTAAGAGATGTATACCAGTCAACTTTGACATTTTTGGATTGTTAAGACTCAGGTCTTGGTTTTTCCAAATCCAGCACTTATCCCTTAAATAGGAGAATTAAGCTCAGATACCTTATTGTGTTAAACTAAGCATATGACCATTAATCGAAACCTCAATAAAACCTTTCTATCATCTATAACTCATCCAAAAAGATCTAAACCTTAAAAATTCCATCTAACCTCTAAAATAAAAAAATTAATTACGAGCCTGAACAAGATAGGGTGTTTACACACCCTAACATTAATGATTTAATTTCAACTGGACCATTCTTACCCTAGACTAAATTTGTTATTAAGAGCATAACACTGTAATTAGGAGCTTTCTCAATAAACTAAACATAAGACTTGTATTCTAGCCATTTATACCCTCCTCAATGATATTACAAGGCAGTGTGACAAGTCATTTACCTTTTCTTTGCACTGGAGCAAAGAAATCAAGTCTAGTAACAAAATTCTCTTTAATAAAAATGTTCTTCTAATCTTCATTTTTGCTAGATCAACTTATTCTTTTGCTGAACAGCTACAACTACTACAATTACACAAAAATCCATATGTTATTGACTGAATCATGCTCAGCAGCTACAATTACTAGTGAGAAAGATGATTGAGCCACTGATTGAGTGATGTTATTGAATTGGTCCACTATCTTGCCAGGGATCATGCAGATGAAACCTTAAGGTGACAGTGATCATGAGGCCATGCTTACCTAGAAATACTAAATAAAATGAAAATATAAGTAAGAATAAAAGAAATTAGATAAAAAAAACCAAGAATCAAAAGGGTTAGGTGATGATCAGCCACAAGATTTGCTAATGTTAGTTGAAAGCATTACTAACCTTTGCCCTTATGAATTCAAATTCACATATCTAAATCAAACTAAACTAGATTTTTGGCATTTTACATTTTACTATTAAGTAACATATAATAAAATGTTTACAAAATATTATAATTAAGTGAGGGTGAGCAATTGGTCTGTTTAATCAATTAGGGTTTAATACATTAATAACCAATTAAAGCAAACAAAAAATAAAAATTGACCGAACCAACCGGCTTTGATCCCTAACTTAAAAATAATTTAATCGATCTTGGTCGGTTCGGTTGGTCAATTAGTTCGATATACACATAAGAGCTTTGATTTTGCCTATTTAGCAGACAACTAAAAAATGCAAAGCTATATAGTTTTTTTTAATTCAAGAAATTTATTATGAAAATCGAAGAGCATATAAACACATGCCCATGATACAAGTGGTGAAAACCTACCAAAAAAACCATGATCTATAGTTCATTGCTAGCTAAAAACATCAACAATAAGGGCATACAGCCATACCCAAAAGCAGAACACCTAGAAAAAGTAAAACCTAAACACAAAACACTAAAATACAGATTTGTTTAGGAATATTCACTATATTTCCTGTGGATGTAGTAGCAAATTTAGAAAAGTAAATATTTATTCGATTTTTAAAAGTTAAAAATAGTCCACCTTGGATTTTTATTTTATGCAATGAGGGTTTTTCATGTTTAGATAGGGATTTTCTGCAAATAATGGCAGCTGAGTTAAGAGGCCTGAGATAGGGGTTTTCTGAGATGAGAACCTTAAATCTTAAGATGAGAAAATGGCATAAACCATAAACACAATGCTTTAGAAATTTTCAATTGCTTCAAGTGAAAACTCATAATTTCCTTTCCTTTCTCTGTTGCTATCGATTTCAAGAAAGGTGGAGGAAATTTGAAGAGCTTGAAATTATGAAGCTTCGGTTGCTTACGAAAAATTAAATAGCATGGATTTATGGTGGGTTGCCTAGGAGGATGTTAGGCTAGATAGAGGATTAAAGATGGTTTGGTGGGCATGGGCTGACGGCTTGGTGGGTTGGTTTTGGATTTGGTTTTAGAGTAAGGTTATGGATACATATGGGTTAGGTAACTAGGTTTGGGTTTAAATATAAAATATTATTAATAATATTTTTATTTAATGTTGGTTTTAAAAAACAAAATCGTAAATCAATTAATTAAATCAATTTAATTGATTTAACAAACCAATTAAAATAAAAAATAAAGCAAATCGACTTGAACCATTGCTCACCCCCATAATTAAGATTGAAGAATATTAATTTCAAAAAGAATGTTATTTCATTATTAAAAAAATTATTCATTTCTTGTCAAATTAATAATATTAATTAGTAAAGAATTTTATATTTTCAATCTATGTGTATTATTATTTTCTTCTACAAAGATATATGGATGAATTATATAATATATATATATATATGCATGAATTTTTTTAAAAAAAAGTTTCAATAAAAAAATACAATGTCATTGGGCGGTGCATTTTAATCTAAAAATGTTTGACCATGGTTTCAATCGGATAAAAAAATGTAATCCTAAATTAAAATTTATATCTAAATTGACTGTATAGTATGAAAGAGAATCCAACCGTGCCAGATAAATAAATACTAAAATCTCAACATCTTCCACTACCAAGTTAGGGTCATTATATATTTTCCTATTAAATGTATCATTATATTTTTTTCCTATTAAATATGTAATATATAGTAAAATCTCAATAAAATAGAATTATTAAGACTAAAAAATATTAATTTAAAAAATTGATTATTATTGATAAAGTTATTCATTTATTGTTAAATTAATAATATTAATTTGTAAGGAATTTTATTTTTTCAATCTATGTATATTATTATTTTCTCTTACTAAGGTATATGAACAACTTAGATAATATCTATTTATATATAAAAGCAAAATTTTGAAAAAATATATATAATAAAAAATTATACTATCATTGGACATTTGCATTTTAATCTATAAAAGAATATTTGGTCATGATATCAATCGAATAGGAGAACAAGTTATCTTTTCATAGTTATGTTTCTTTTTTTTATTTTTTTAATTTTGAAAATATATTTGGTTTAAGAAAATGAAAATCAGTTTTCAAAAATAAAATAGTGAAAACTTTTTTTGGTAACTGCATATATTTTTTAATTTTAAAACAATTGAAAGTTTATATATATATATATAT
>JBBYHO010243010.1:0-33342 GCA_038382025.1 Adansonia gregorii | reverse complement strand
TTTTGGCGCGTTGGAGGATTGTATCGATACATGAAAACCATGTATCGATACACCTAAGTAAAATTATGAATTTTCTTCATTCCTTTGTCCCTAGGATACCTCAGACTACGTCCCTTGATGCCATATCTTTGTATTTACCTTTGATATGATCCCTAGGCCTTCTTAACATCCTTAAAAGCTTTTTGTCGCTCGGCGATCATTGTCCCCTCTTACGTCGATGCTCCAGATTGTTAAAAAAAAATTAGCCCGGACAAAATAAGGTGTCTACACCCTTCATCATCCTTTCCTGAGCTTTCACCATCTTCTCTATCTTGGTTGACAACTGATTCTCCATATTTTAAAGTTAGGATTGAGTGTTGTATCTTTATTGATTCGGTATCTTCACACTTTCCCTGTGTTCATAATTTTCTTCCTTAGAGAATGACATTAGATTTTAGAATCCTATATTATGATAATTATGCATGCTATGACATGAACGCAAATGCACACATACAAAAAAGAGTTAGCATGAATACAATGACATAAATATGATGCACATATGTGAAAGGCATTGGCTAAGGCAATAGCTCCAGTAGAAAATTACCATTAAAATTTAGGTTAACCACTGATTCTGGGTATAGTCCACTGGCCAATCTTTCTTAAGAAACTTGGCAATAAGTGAGAATGACCTTATACACATTCAGATATTAGTTGTAGCATCTTTTCAAAAATGACTTTGCATCTATATCTATAACAATAGCACAAAATCGAGAAATCTACTCTCAACCTTTCTCTTACAAAAGTTTAAAGATTGTATCATTTCAGCCAGAATCACCATATGCTTTAAAGTTATAAGAAATAACACTAATTCATGCACAACTAATGCAAAGAATCTTTTTTCTTTTCTAGGTCTAGGCAGTCATCCATTAAATCCTGTAACCTATGCCATGATATGCAATCACTCTAATTCTTTTGGACTATATATGCCTGAATCTTATTCTGAAATGTTTTGGTAATATTAGTCAACTATTTTTTTAGTGTCAATGGATTGGACTCCTTTAATTACATCCGATTGGGAATGGTACATTCAATACGCAATAAGGTGGTGTATTTTTCAATCATTAGGACCATATCCTTCCTATTGAAAGTGAAGCACCGATACCCCAAAATTGCACCACAGCTCAGAGCAACCCTTTATCTATTTTAACCTAAACAAATAGTGCTATATCTTCATACTTTTAAGTGAACAGATCTTTCTTGATATTGTCCCACTAATCTCAAATAGCTTGTAAATCAAACAAGTCATTTTGCAAAATCTCAATATTGACTCAAACTAAAAATGATGAGACATACCCGACTTTCAAAGCATATCATGTTGCTTTTGAATCTTTTTGGACCAATCTTTCACTATGAAGTACTTTTCCTATATCGAAACCTATATTCCCTTATATCGGATGGCCTTTAGGATGGACAATTACTCTTTTATACAAATAGCCTTTGGATGCACCAACAATGATGCTAAAATGCATGGAAATTAACCAAGCAAGGCAAACAAAATCTTAAGTTGGTCATATACAATATAATTCATATATTTTGAATGGTCTCAAAAAGTTCACTATAGGGCTTCATAGCTTTTTTAGAATTGAAGGGACATATTATTTTGGTATTAGGGTACGTTCCTTATAATTGGACTCTAAAAGACTAGCCCTATCGAGACATGGTCCTAATTTAGGGCATTGGTTCCCTTTAAGACACTTTTCTCAAAACTAGGCTATAATAACGCTTCTAATGTCACATTAGCCATCAATCCTATAGCATAATGGTATGTACAAACATTTATTCACACAATAGCATTCATGATGCAAAATTTTGAGGTGTCCTTAACCTCAGCTTGATTTTATTTTTTGGACACATTTTAGTCATTAGCCCCATAGCTAAATAGTGAGTTTTAATCAATTGTAAAATACACTTGCATTAACAGGATAGTAAATATCCCGATTAATGAAGTTTATTCAACACCACTCAAGATTTAGACTCGAGAAAAATAACACGAAAAAAGGCTACAGGCATTTTTTGATTATCTAGTTAACTAAATTTGGTTTCTATGGCTCATTTTATGCATGTTTAGGATGACATCTAACAAACGTGGTCCTCAAGTCATTCATTCTATTTTGTAAGGACAACCAAGGCACTCTAAATCTAAGTTTATCACTGGCTTAGTAGAACAAGTTTGATCTAGATGAAAATACTGCTCATGTTTATATAGATAAATCATGAAAACAAAAGCATTGCACTTCGAGACTTTGGCCGACAACATGGATTATTAATCACATAGTCGATTAATAACCCCATTTATCCTGTAATAGGTTTAATATCCCCCTGCATGGTACTTGATAAAGAGTCTAATGCATATTTTTGTCTAGTGTGTGCCAGGAAAAGCTCTAAACCTAGATCTCACTTCATCATCCGATATATATATTAATCATGTTGCTTATTTTTATAAGCTTGTACAACATTAGATTTTGATTCAAGTGCTACAATAAGGTTAATGCACATAACAATATCATAATCAATCAATCAAACAATCATATGATAATATCAAGGGGATTAGAAGTGAATATCGACTAAAATAGAAAAAAATCAAAACTTGGATAACATGCAACTGGTCTGAAGCTTAACTCTCTAAATATCCCTAGTGGACTTGCGAAAATGTTGTCGTAATATATCAAGATACAAACCTTAATATATCAGAGCAAAACAAAAACTTTGAATCATTGTAGGCGCTATCTGGTTTGACGAATTGCTTATTTGAACCTTTCATACCGAAATATGATAGTGCATCAATCTTTTTGGCTAGGTGTGATAAGCCATCCATTAAAGCCATTCACTAAAAACTTACAAAATTCTAAAGGAACAATTTTACAGCCTGTGTATACCAAAAATAAAAAATTGGGCTCGGGCATTGGTTACATCCCAAATAAGGATCAATCCCCCTTGTGATGACCAAAACATGGTACTAACTAATCATGCATGTCTGAATTTGTTTCCTTGATTTTAGTCATATGTGTTCAACCATAATCGCCTTTTTATTTATTCCAAATCGAGCAAATATCACCCAAAAATGTATCTTGAAATTCTTATCGAGACAAGCTTGAATTTATAACTGAGTAGGAGCTAAAATCATTTACGAAGGAAAAATTCTAGAAAAGCACTCAACTTCAAAAATATGCACTAGTTGACTCCATTTTTACTACTTTCTTTCTATCAATTTTGACTCCATTTAAAAGAAATCACTAAATACATTTAGACTAAAATGGAGAAAATATACACAAGCTTAAAAATAATTTTTATTTAGTTCAACTTGGAAGCTTTAATATAAGCCACTACAGACATTCTATAGTGCACTCCTAGACCTATGGATTCACTAAACATGGATCCCAAAATTAATTCTGAGGAATTGGAATACCTCAAATTAATAGATACTAAACCCGAAGAGTCTTGAAATTTGACAAATTTGACCTTTCAAGGTCTTTGAATTTATTTTGGATTATTCCTATCATATAATATCATCAAACCAAATTTTAATGAATGCTGACTCAGTAAAAATATTCAAAAAATGCAATAAAATCATTTTGGCTATCATGTAAATTTTTTAATTGGACGCTATTGCATTGCAAAAACATTTGATCAACCTGATTCTAGATTTTCTTCCTGATTCATCCGAAATACCCACTAAATGAGCCATACATGCTTGGAAAACTTATTCGCTTTAATTTTATCTAAAAATATGAAAATTCAGAAAAATGATTATCCTGATCCAAAACTATTCATAATTTTGACCAAGCATCAAAATCGAGCTGTGCAAATAGCTTATGTTCTAGGATTTTTTTTTGTATTCATCCGATCATAAAATTAAACATTTCAAATGCTTATTATGTAGCCCAATCAATGTAGATTATAGGAAAAATACTTACGAAAATTTCTAAGGTCTATAACTTATTCCAAATATATCTTTTTTTATGAGACTATGCTAGACTATGACAGTAAATCTAACACAAATTATGATCACTAAGCTTTTTGTTAAATTTTTAGAACACATGTTCGAACACCCAGCAACAAGACCAAATAGACTTTATGAATGTCCTATATGAGGAACAACAGAGAATTCTAAGTGTCAAGACCTAGAACTACATTTTTTGATATTGCGATATACTTTGGAGTGATGCAATTGTGTCCATTTTTATCGCTTTTATTCATTATTATTTATTCTTAACAAGTGAGAGGCACACCAATGCTACTCACTTGTATGCTAAAACCAGCACTTGTAGTGACTCTAAACAGCACAATTTGACTCACCTAAACATCACCTAATGACTCACATTAAAGCTCACAAAGTTTCATCTCAACAAAACATGTTTTTGCACTTAAATTTTTTTTATTTGCTCCCAATCAGCTCTTAATCAAACTACTTCATTTAGTATCCCAAAATTGCTCATTAAAAAGCTTATTAAACTCTACCAAACCTTAACTTACCTATTGATCAAGTGAACCAATATTGGCCCTTAAGGGATTTTGTAGTAAAAAAAAGGGTTTTACACATCCTAAACAGTCTAACATGAATTTTATCAAACAAAAAGAATGCTAACCTATAGTTCTAGCAACTAATCATCTACAAACCTATTCCAAACACAACATTTAACTTAGGCAAATCTACTTAAGCTAATTATACTCATTAAGGATTATTTTCTCATCAAATTCTCACCAATCATCAATTAAACATAACAAAGCAAGCTTACATTGAATTTAATCAACATGATCAACACTTAAAACATGCTTTCCATCATTTAAGCTTAGCAATTGAACAAGTAAGCCTATAACTTCATTCAAATATGCATTAATTTTAGCCTTACCAAGTTCAACTCAACCTAGCTCATCTAGATTTTACTTTTTAATCTTCAATTATGCTAAGCGCACTTAAGCACACCCAAATACCACCTGGCTGAGCCTAGCTAAAAAATTTAAGCTTGTTCGAATGCCCTTCCTAGTTTAAGAACCTATAATTTCATGATTTAACACTTGATTAAAGTTTATTTTACTAAGATTTTAGTTCAAATTAGCTCATACTAGCTCAAATTAGTAGCATTCTACAAGGCTAAATTAATTAAACTTAAGATCCTCTTAACTTAAGCTAGCTAAACTAAGTTTCTTCATTTTTCTCATGTTCGAACACCTTCTAAGCTAGAGAATGTGAGATTTCAACACTTAAACTTGCTAATTTCAGCTCAATATCATTAGATCTTAGCTTAACTAATCTAAAATCATTAAGATCTTAAGAAAATACATTGGCTAAAACTTAGATCTAAAGAGATCACCTTTGTCGAACACTAGATCAAGCTCATTAATTGTTATTTAAGGTAGATTTCAATAATTAATCATAAAATCAAGCTTCAAAAAGTAAGAAATAAAGTGAATCATAGCTCAAATCAAGATGTAAGGATAAGATTGTTAGACATTGAATGTGGTGATGGAAATCAAGAGGCGATGAATTGATTTCTTAAAAGCTTTTCTAAGTTAAAACTTTGTATAAACAAAATGATAAATCTTAGCAGTGAATGCTATAAAGTTGCAAACTAATGACATAAACAAAGTAAATAAGCAAGGGATAGAGAAAAAACACTCATATTTATAAAGGTTTAGCCTCATTTGCCTATGTCTTTTCCCATGGCTTTGCTTTCTAAAGAGTTCTCCAGTTCACTATCTTAAATTATCTACCTTTCAAGGATATGTTATAACTAATACAACTTTTTATCTTTCAAGGATAAGGTAAAAATCTCTTTCCTATCTTTTATGGCTGAGATAGAACCTTATCTTTTATGGCTTAGATAAAAACCTTTCCCTATTTTTAAAGGCTAAGTAAAAATCTTTCTATCTTTTAAAGCTAAGATATAACCTCTTCCCTAGTTTTAAAGATTGAGTAGAAACCATTTTATCCTTTTATCTTTCATCATTTAGGACTAAGTGTTTTTGGAGACCTATCTTAAGTAGTCAATTCTTTCAGTATTGGCCAACTCATGAAAAGATTCTTCAAATTACCCTATGGTATGATGGTTACCCCAAGGTTTGGTGACACCAATTTTTCTCCAAGTGTGGGTGAAAGTGAGGTTTGATAGAGTAGAGTAGGTAGGTCAAGTTATGATTTGATGTTTTGGTCAAAGAATGATGCATCCAAATTAGGTTAAATTTTAGGGAAAGTTTGGTCACTTATGCTTGATTTTCAACTTAAATGGGTTTATTTTCCTAGATGCTTTTCTTTTTTTTAAGAAGAAGGTAGGATACCCTTTTGAGATTTCACCCTAGAATTTTTTTAGGTGTAGCATTTCTTGATAGAATCAGAATTAATTATAATTGGGCAAATCGCTGCTATCTATCTAAGTTAAGATTAAGGTTCCTTTGGAAAATACACGTTTTACCGTGTATGGCCCTTCTTAATTTAGAGTCCATTTTTTTCAAGCATTTGTATCAATCGAGATGATTTGTTTGAGTACTAGGTTTCTTTTTTAGAACTCTCAAGGATAGACCTTTCTGTTATAGGCTCTCATCATGTGCTTTTAGTACATCTTCTATGACAGATGGCTTCCATTCTTTTCTCCTTGATGAGATTGAGTTATTCATATCAGTTCTTAACGCATTCGACTCTTTAAGTTATGATCAACCAAATTTTAAGCGAGGGGATTTCAACCTCGATAGTTAGAATAACCTCTATGTCATAAACCTAGGAAAATAAAGTAGCACTCGTAAAAGTTTAAACTATAGTGCGATAAGCATATAGTGCAAAAGGTAACTTTTTATGCCAATCTTTATGTGTCCCAGTCATTTGACTACTTTTCTTAATATTCTTGCTAGCTGCTTTGATTACCTTATTTATTTTTGGATGGTAGGGCACTAAGTTATGACGTTGAATTTTGAATCAAGACAGATTGCTTGCAACATCTTGTTTTCCAAGTTGCATGCATTATCTATGATGATTTGTTTAGGAAACTTATATATGCAGATGATGCCCTATTTCATAAATTTGCATATAATGGATTTGGTGACGTTGGCATGAGAAGCCTTTTCTACTCGCTTAATGAAATAATCAATAGCGACCAAAATAAAATAATGCTTGTTAGAAGCTTTAGGGGTTATCGATTCGATCACATCCATCCACACATAGAAAAAGGCCATAGGATTACCATAACATAAAAAAGTGACGGCGGGACATGGATTTTTTTTGTTTGGTATTTATGGCACTTTCGAGCATGGCCAATATAACCTTTCTCGAGAGTCAACAAATAATGGCTTGATCGAATAACTTAGTTTGCCATTCAGTGTCCATTAGCATGTGTATTGCATATTCTTTCATAAACTTCTTCAAGAATTCTTTTGGGTTCAAAGGCATCCACGCATTAGAGCAGCACCTGATCCTAACCTTTCTTGTATAAAATTCCATCATTCGAAATGAAGCTTGCATCTGTTCTATTTTAGTAGCACATTTAGGGTGTTATTGATTTCTAATGTACTAGAGGATGTCATGATACCATGATGTCATCCTTCTCTTTTTTGACATTTTAACAGTATGCTAAAGTTGTATAAATGCTTATTTAAATAGGAGCAACATCATATTCTTGAGTAACTTTGAGCATGGACAATTAGTTGGTCAAGGCATAAGCCATTTGGTTCTTTTCTAGAGGTAAATGTTAAAAATTGATATCATCAAATTCTCTTCTAAGTTTTGAGATTAACTTCCTATAACGAATTAGTTTAGCATCATGTGTTTGCCATTCTTCTTTCAGTTGGTAGATAACTAAAGTCAAATCTCTGAATACATGTAGAGTCTTAATACCTTTTTCAATGGCGGCTTGAAGTCCCATAACAGAAGCTTTGTATTCAACTATATTGTAGGTATAACTGAAGTTCAATCTTGAGGTGAAAGGTAGCATTTTCCATTAGGCGAGATAAAAATTACCCCAATTCCATGCCTGAATGTGTTTCAAGCTTCATCAAAGTCCATTCTCCAAGATAAACCACCATCAAAAGTGTTTCTACCTCGGATATGCACATCAAATCTTCATTAAGAAATTTAAAGTCCAAAGGTTGATAGTCATTTATTGCTCGACTTGCCAATAAATCTGTTATTATGCTGTCTCTAAAGCTTTCTGGTTCACATGCATAATGTCACACTCAGAGACCAAAACTTACCACTTAGCTATTCTCTTTGACAAGGCAAGGGCCTTGCTGTCGCAATATGGTCTAGATACGCATCTTGACCAAGCTCGACTTAAATGGCCTTTGCTCTTATATTTGTTAAATTTATTGCAATTTTATATTTTTTATTTCTATAGGCCATATCATTATCAGCATTTTCTTATTTTGGGGATCGAGTGGTCTAGATAAATTATTCACTAGACTTAACCTTAAATAGTTATTATGAAATGGCTATTTATTTGGAGTCGCCACCAATCTATTTGGGCTAAATGAGATTGGTCACCTATCAGTGTTTGTTTTTTATGGGTTACGAAACTTTAGAATAAAAACTCCAAGGCCCACGATCATACCAGAGATCATATAAAAGGGTCTGGGTGTCAGTTGCAATCATAAATAAGGGTCGACCTTCTTATGATGCTCGATAATCAATGCCTCACTAATCTCGTGCTAACTTAAATTTTGATTTTTATTTAGTTTCAATATTTAATATTTAATTATAATTCCCATAATATTTGATTATAGAAATTTATTATTTCGAGAAAGTCAGCTTTTAATGCTTTTGGAAACATAAATTTATTTGTACCCTCCTAACGAACCAAGTAGGCACGAATTCTCTGTCATATCACACTAGAGAACCATGCAGAATAAGAAAGGTTTTATTTTTTTGAAATTGAAAAATCCTAACTTTCTATTTGAAAAGGATATCTTCTTATTAAAATATTTCATAAAATTCCTCCCATATATTGGGAGGAATCCTATGTATCAATTTAATTAGGAGACACTGCCTTTTTTATAAAAATAATTTTATTATTACAAAAATACAGACTCTGTGACCTAATATGATGAACATATTCTTAATGTGTATTTTCGACGTGAAAATATCCTAGTACTCACATAGGACATGGTTCGAATACAAAATTACAATACCTTTAGGGTATACCTTTCACTTGAAAGTACCTCGGTAACCTCGAAAGAACTCGAAAATGATTGAAAAAGGAAGAACCTATCCTAAATATGCATTTTTGGTCTAAAAGCATCCTAATGCTTATCTAAGACCAGACTCGAAGAAAAATTATGAAAATACCTTTAAGATATACATTCGATATGAAAGTATCTTGGTAACCCTAATGAACCTTAAAATAACATTGAAAGGCTTAACCAATCCTAAAATTCACCTTTGGTATAAAACAATCTCGATGAGTGAGATTACCAAATACCTCTAGGGTATACCTTCGACGTGAAAGTATCTTGATAACCCTAATGGACCTAAAATGATCTTGGAAGGCTAAACCAATGCTAAAATACTCACATTTAGTGTAAAAACATCTCGGTGAGCAAAATTATCAAAATGCCCTAAGGCATACCTTCAACATGAAAGTATCTTGACAACCTTAATAAACCTTAAAAAGACCTTGAGAGGTTAAACCAATCCTAAAATACTCACCTTTAGCATCAAAGCGTCTCGATGAGCAAAATTACCAAAATGCCCCTAAGGTATACCTTCGACATGAAAGTATCCCAATAATCCTAATGGACCTTAAAATGACCTAAAATGATGAAAAGTAAATGAATTTAGTCTAAATGGAAAAGCTAAACATTGAAGTTTGACTTAAAATGCAAAATTTGCAATCAGAGCCATCAATTTTTGAAAATTATATTTCGTATCCTTCGGAGGACCAAATAAATACAAAAAGTTTTAAAAATTTTTATATCCCTACGAAAGGCCATGGAAATAAAAGAAATTGCTAAAACTGATGAAATGTACATTTTGCCCCCTAAATATAAAAATTTGTTATTTAGTCCCTAAACTTTAAAAAAACTTCATTTTAATCCCTCCATGGTAAAATGCCCTAAAAATCATAAAATTACATGAAAATATAGATGGAAAATATAGCAAATATATCAACAAGAATTTCAACAAAGACCTTGCCCTTAAAATAAAATTTTTCTATATTTTCCAAAATAACCCCTAAACTTTATAAAATTATATTTTCAACCCTATATGATAAAATATCACAAAACATCATAACAAATCATTAAACCAGCAAAGAATCACCAATAAAAAGATTATGGCAAGAATGTGTATAAAAATTCAGCCAAACACTTTTAGCGTTATGGAATAATTTTTCATATTTAGCAATTTGGTCCCTAAACTTTTTAAAATTGAAAATGACCCTTAAAATATTGAGAATACCTAAAACATGCTTACAAACTAATGAATAAAAAAATCTCATGGCTTACAAAAGCTCTCAGCCAAGCCAAAAATATCACATAAAAACTTTTATGACTTTTACAGTTTAGTCCTTAAGTTATAAATATTACAAAATAACTTAAAAAAACCTAAAATCAAAGCAAAAATAAACTCAAATTTACCATTATCAAGCCTAATCAGGTTCATCCAAGCCATAGAAAGCATCAAGACAAAATTTGTCATCATGAAATTTCATAAATAATATCATAAATTTATAAACAAAAATTTTTAAGCTTAAAAATAAAAAAATCACTAATATTTCAATAAAAATCATCATAAACATAAAATAATAAATATTATAAAATATGTATTCATTCAAGATAATATCATTATTACAAATGAACACAAAATATTATTTATATATATATATATAAAGAAAGAAATACAACAAAATCAAATAAATCAAGAAAATCCATAAAATTTAGTCATTGTTTTCATGCTTGGCCTTTCAACATGGAATGAAATCCATGAGCTCAAGCAATCATAAAACTCACTAAAATAAGAAATCAAGCATGAAATCAACATAAATATAAGATTTTGGAAGAGAAGTTACCTTGAAACCTTGGAAAACATAAAAAACCTAAGTGATTTTTATGGATTTTTGGAGTTTTTGGCTTATGGAAGTTATGAACTATTTTTGGGAGAATTTTTTCACTATTTTTTCTTTTTTTCCAAGTGAGTGGACGGCAATATGATGGATTCTTGAATCCATCTTGCTGTGAGTTTCTATCGATAATCCCTAAACATTTTCTTTCATTTGTTATGTGTCATAATTTGTTGACTTTTTTTATTTTTTATATTTGATTTGTTGACATATTATTTAATTTTTGACAAATTGATTAGATTTAAATTTATAACTCTTGTCTCCTTGTGACGTCATGCGTAATATCATTGATTTCTATTGATATTCTGAGTGATGTTCATATATAATATGTAAAATTACACTGTAAAAATTAACTATAAGAACTAAATTGTAAAGATTAAAAATTATTTTTTTAAAAAAATAAAATTTTATATAATCAATTTAATTTAATCTAATGATAAAAATGATTTTTATGTGCAAGGGAAAAATATTAAAAATAGCAAACTCGTAAAATTTTACGAGAAAAACCTTTATTGAGAAAATTATTTTATGCAAAAAGTACAAAACTCATAAAATAAATTAAAATTTTTAAATCTGATTTAATATGATTTAAACAATAATATCTGTAGAATGTTAAAAATTATAAACTACAAAAAAATCTTACTGAAAAAATTACGAGTAGAAAACTTCGTGTCTTTGTAATAAAAAAATTCTAAACTTATAAAATAAATTAAAATTTTAAAAAATGTTTGAATATTATTAAATAATAATATTTAAAGAAATTTAAAAATTAGAAACTCAAAAAAAAAATCTCAATGAAAAAATTTACGGAGTATAAAACCCGTATCTCTGTAACAAAAAATTTTAAAATTCATAAAATAAATTAAAAAGTTCAAAACTGATTTAATAGAAATTAAATAATTATAATTAAATAAATATAAAAAAGTAGAAACTTTAAAAAAATCTTATTGACAAATTTTACAAAGTATAAAACCAATATCTTGATAAAAAAGATTTTAAAACTCATAAAATAAATTAAAATTTTCAAAATTATTTAGTATAAATAAAAAATAATATTTAGAGAATTTTAAAAATTAGAAACTAAGAAAAATCTTTTCAAAAAATTTACAAAGTAGAAAATTTTGTATTTTGGAAATAGAAGAATTTTAAAAGAATAATGTAAAATTGATAAAATAAAAGAAATTTTCCTAATATGATTTTATCTAAATTAAATAATAATATTTAAGGAATTTAAAAAAATAAACTTAGAAAAATCTTCTTAAAAAAATTCATACAGTGGAAAACTCTATAATTTAAAAACAGGAAGAATTCTAAAATTCATAACAAATAAGTGAATTTTGAAAAACTGATTTAATGATAGTTGAATATGAATATTTAAAGAATTTTAAAATTTAAAGCTCAAGAAAATTACACCAAAATTTAACAGATAACAAAAAGTTCATATTTTAGAACCAAGAAAATTTCAAAAAACACATTAAAAATTATAAAATGAATTAAATAAATCATTTTATTCAATATATTTATTTATAAAATGTTAAAGATGAAAATCTAAAATTCAAAATAATTTTATAAAAAAAATTTACGAGTACAATACTCGCAATACTTTGAAAAAAATTCAAAATTAATTACAAAAATGAGCAACTTGACACCTTATGGTATAAAATGCAAACACAGAATTTACATTTAATATTTCTAATTTTTTGAAGTGCATATCAGCATAAATACCACACAGTTGGTAGTAAAAATGTACAAGGGTTAATTTCCTAAATATAACAAAAAATTCTCAAAAAATTCCTAAAAATGAGAAATTTGACTATGATATCTTTCGCAAAAATAGGTTTTCAAAATTTGAAAAACAAATAATTAAAAATAATTTTTCTCTTAAATATTCATTTTGTATATCCAAAATTAGAGATTAAAAAATGACTCTTTTTGTTAGGTGAACTTACGACTGTTTAAATTATGACTAAAAAGGTTTTAAAAATGTCTTATTCTTTTGAAAATGATTGTTCTCAATGAGGATGGCTATTAAGTTCTTCATCTCAAATATTCAGAATTATTAGAAACAAGACTCGGATGATATTAGGTGTCTACAGCTTTAACCATTGCTGCGAATTAGAAATAGGGCAACGACGTAATAGACATGATTTCATTCGTGTCATTAAGCTTTGAAAACTAAACTCAAAACAAAAATAAAAACTAATTCGCCCTAAAAAGAAGTCTTAAATTAAATGGCGACTAGGGCGAGACCTAAGTCACAGGTAGCTTAGCGAGACAAAACCATGCGGGTCAACAAACAAAAAAAGCTGATTGGGATGAAACCGTACAAGTCAATAGAGGTAGGGCTTGACTGAGGTGAAACTTACAAGTTAACAAAGATAAGGTTGACTAAGACAAAATCTACAAGTCAACAAAAATTAAAGGTTGACCAAGATAAGAAAAATAAGTCAAGAAATAAAAAGAGTTAATCGAGAAAAAACCTACAAGTTAACAAATGAAAAAGGGTAACCCAGGTAAAACCTATAAGTCAGCATATAGAAAAAGTTGACTAAGATAAAATCGATAAGTCAACCAAGGTAAGCATTGACTGGGATGAAACCTATAAGTTAATAACTGAAAAGAGTTGACCAGTATGAAACCTATAAGTCAATAAATGAAAAAGGTTGACCGAGATAAAATTAATAAGTCAATGAATGAAAAATGATTGACTGGGATGAAGCCTACAAGTCAACAAAGGTACAGGTTGACTAAGACAAAAACTACAAGGCAACAAATGAAAAAGGGTAACCAAGGTAAAACCCATAAGTTAACAAGGGTATGGGTTGACTAGGATAAAACCTATAAGTCAACAAAGGCACGAGTTGACTGGGATGAAGCCTATAAGTCAACAAAGCTATAGGTTGACTGAGATAAAACCTATAAGTCAACAAACGAAAAAGGGTGACCAAAGTAAAACCCACAAGTCAACAAAGGTATGGGTTGGCTGGGATAAAACCTATAAGTCAACAAAGGTACGAGTTGATTAGGATAAAACCTATAATTCAACAAAGGTATAGGTTGACTCGGACAAAACCTATAAGTCAACAACAGTACTGGTTAACCAAGATGAAACCTACAAGTCAACATATAAAAGACATTGATCGAGATACAATCGACAAATCAATATATAAAAGAGGTTGACTGGGATAAAACTGATAAGTCAATAATTGTAAGGGTTAACTGGGATGAACTTACAAGTCAACAAATGTAAGGTTGATTGGAAAAAACCTATAAGTCTACAAATAAAAAAGGGTTAACTAGGAAAAAACTAACAAGTCAATAAAGGTACAGGTTGATTGGGATGAAACCTACAAGTCAACATAAAAAAGAGGCTTGGAATGCTTTGTTAATTTAAAAAGATAAGGGAGTTACCTTTTGACTTTGAGAGAATAAGCATGACCATCATTCTTTTTTTGCATCGCATTTAATTTTTCTTGCAAGTTATCAAATACAAATGCATGCATAATGCAAAACTATTCTTCCAATCTCTTCTTGTTTTGAATATGTGCTTTGTCTTGAAGTTGAAGGCCTTTTCAAAAAATGTTGTAAATATCTATATTTCCTTTTACCCAGGAGAGTCAGCCTGAACCTCAATTTGAAGGTATTCTGCAAGAGATGAACTTACTCCGATACTCGAGGCTGAAGGTATTTTTTAGAATACATTGTGAAAATATTTTTCTTTGAATAAAATAAACAAGGGTAGTGATGCTTAGGTCTAGAGCTCTTTCTGATCTAATGGGTAAATAAAGCTGATGATGCCTGGATTCAAAGCTTTTTGTGCAGAATCTATTTTTTTTATTATCAAAAATATACTTTGATCATAAGTTTCAATTTTTTTTTCTTTGATGATACTCAACCATGTTGTCAATTGAATTTAACCCTCCTAGAATACCCAAAGAATTGAAATAGCAACTAAAATCCCTATAATGTTTAAACTAAATCCAAAGTAAGATAAAGAAATCTCTTTGTTATTTATTTTTGAAGTGTCAACCACTATTTGTCAAAAACATATGCAGATGAAAAAGGTACGACAAAGGTAAAAATGATAGAGGTGCAAATGAAGGTAATAAAGGCTTAGTATAAAGAGTGACAAAGTTATGAATAAAGATGTGTCGATACATTCTAATAAAGGGAAGATAATACAATATTAGGTTTTTTAATAAAAGTTTATACAAAATATGGGACAAAAATGGGTGTTATGTAGATGGTTGGAATCTTTCATTCAAATCTTCAAAAGCCTTTCTTGATGAAAACACTACTCTTTCATGGATCAATATCTTGGAAGATTCCTTTGATTTTCAATCTTGACTTTTAACGAATTTCCCTTTACAATCATCATTCTTTCTGAGTTGCCCTTTTCAAGTTTTCAACTTAAGGCTTTCCATTTTACCTTTTATTTTTTTTATTTTTTTATGTTTTTTTATTTTTATTCTTATCTTTTTCTATTTTTTTAAACATAATACACATTATCAACATTGACAGGATTGGGTAAAGTATGCTTATCCATTTATGCCAAAATTAATGTGCCACTAGAAAATGCTTTTTAAACCCATAAGGTCTTTCCCAATTTGGAGTCCATTTACCATGTGAATCTCTTTGGCCAAGAAAGATTTTCTTTAATACCAGCTCTTCTTCATGAAATTGTCTTGGATAGAACTTCTTATCTCGAGCTCTCATCAATCTTTTCTAATACATTTGCCCATGCTGAATTGTGCCACCAAAAAATGCTTTTTAAACCCATAAGGTCCTTCCCAATTCGGAGTCCATTTACCATGTGAATCTCTTTGGCCAAGAAGGATTTTCTTTAATACCAGCTCTCCTTCGTGAAATTGTCTTGGATAGAACTTCTTATCTTGAGCTCTCATCATTCTCTTCTGATACATTCGCCCATACTGCATTGCTCATAGTCTTTTTTCTTTGATAAAATTTAACTATTCATAACAATCTCAGACCCACTCAGTTTTTTCCAATTTAGTCCATCAATACCCGAAAAAAGGGAATTTTGACCTCAATCAGTAAAATAGCTTTTATCCTACATACCAGCGAATAAGGGGTTGCCCTAGTAGAGGTCTGCACTGAAGTTCTACATGCTAAAAGTTCAAAAGGGAATTTTTCATGCCAATCTTTATAGCTCTTTACCATTTTAGCCATAATCTTCTTAATGTTTCTATAGGCTGTTTCTATTGCCCCATTCATCATCGGATGGTATGTCACTGAATTATGATAAGAAATTTTGAGTTGGGTACATACCACTGTCATTAATTTATTATTTAAGTTCAAGGCATTATTAGTTATACATTCTCAAGTATTCTAAAATCGTAAATAATATTAGTCTTCAAGAATTTAATCACCATCAACTTTGTCACTTTTGCATAAGAAGCTGCTTCGACCTTTTTGTTGAAGTAGCCTATAGCCACCAAAATAAAATAATGACGATTTGAAGCTACAGGTGTAATGTACCTAATAACATCCATGCCCATTTAGAAAAAGGCCATAGGGCAGTTATGACATCTAATGGTGAAGGTGGGACATAAATCTTATTTGCATAAATTTGACATTTATGACATATTCGAGCGTACTAAGAATAGTCTCCCTCTATAGTCATCCAAAAGTAACCCAACCTCATAATTTGTCTCGCCATTTTATGCCCATTAGCATGAATCCCATAAACTCCCTCATGTACTTCTTCCAAAATTCTCTATGCTTCAAGAGTATCTATGCATCTTAATAATGCCTGATCATAGTGTCTCTTATAAAAAATTTCACCATCCTAAACAAAGTTCATTGATAACCTTCTCAAGTTTTTTTTTGTCATTTTTAGAGTCATTGTTAGGATATTCTTGATTTTTGAGATACCTTTAATATCATAATACCACGGATGGCCATCCCAGTTTAGCTTCAACATTGTAACAATATGCGGGTGACTCATGTAAAATCATATGAATCGAGATCATTTTTTCATTCTCATTCACTTTAAACATCGAGGCAAAAGTAGCAAGGGCATAAACAATCTAATTCTCCCCTCGAGGCAAGTGAACAAAATTCATTTTTTCATACTCTTGTAACAATTTAAAAATCAACTTTTTATATTGAGCCAACCTCGAATCGCAGGTTTCTTATTCTCTTCGTAATTGATAAATCACTAGAGCTAAATCCCTATAGACTTTCAATACTGGCACATTTCTCTTAATGGCCACACGAAGTCCTATAACACATGCTTCATACTCTGCCATATTATTTGTGCAATCAAAATCCAATTTAGCAGTAAAAGGATAATAATCTTCCTGGAAAGATATGAGAATTATTCCAATTCCATGACCCAAAGCATTTGAGGCCCCACCGAAATATATTTTCCATTTGACTTTCCTTGCTTGGTCACTTTCTTCTTCGATAGAAACATTTATTAAATATTCATTAGGAAAATCAAAATCTAGTAGCTGATAATCATTAAGAGCCCCGAAAAAATGGCATTCCTTTTGATAACTTTTTAGCTTACATAAACTATATCATATTCTGATAATAACACTTGTCATCTCATTTTTTTTCCAAACAATGCTGGGACTTAAAAAAGATACTTGATTGGATCTATTTTGGTGATCAACCAAGTAGTATGATATAGCATATATTGCCTGAACCTTTTTGCAGTCCAAACTAGGGCAAACCATATTTTCTTGATTTGGGAATAATTTACATTATATTCCAAAAGCTTCTTGTTGAGGTAATAGATTGCCTTTTCTTTGTTACCAGTCTCATTGTGTTGCCCCAGCATATATCCAATCGATCATTCAAACACTGAAAAGTACAATATAAAGGAATATTTTGGACTCAGGGGTATAAAAATTGGAGGATGTGCTAAATATTGTTTCAACTTTTAGAATACTATTTGATAATCTTCATGCCACTCTCCTAGGTTATGTTTTTAAAGAAGTTGAAAAATTGGATCATACTTGTCCGTGAGTTGAGAGATAAAATGGGCAATGTAATTCAACTTTCTAAGAAAGCTTCTTACTTTTCTTTTGCATACATAGAGGTGGCAACTCCTGAATAGCTCTGATCTTATCAGGATCAACCTTAATCCCTTTTTCACTTATAATAAAACCCAATAGCTTCCTTAATTTTGCACCGAAAGTACACTTTGTTGGATTCAACTTTAGCATGTATTTTTAGCTTTTCAAACAATTTTCGTAGATCTATGACATGTTTTTCTTCCTGAGGAGACTTGGCAATCATGTCGTCAATATAAACCTCAATTTTTTTCTGCATCATGTCATGAAATAAAGTGACTATTGCCTATTGGTAAATTGCCCTTGCATTATTCAGCCTAAATGTCATTACCCTGTAAAAAAAATGCCTTACATAGTGACAAAAGTTATCTTCTCCATGTCTTTAGGGGTCATTCTAGTCTGATTATATCTTGAAAATCCATCCATGAAAGAAAATAGATAGTTCTTTATGATGTTATCGACCAATGTATCAATATAAGGAAGAGAAAAATTATCTTTCAGGCTTGGCCAATTGAAATCTTAGTAGTCTGCACACATTCTAACTTTCCCATCTCTCTTGGAAACTGAGACAATATTAGCAAGCCATTTTGGATACTTTGACACTTTGAGAAATTCGACATTAAATTGTTTCTTCACCTTCTTCTTAATTTTTAATAGCATGTCAGGCTTTATTCTTCTCAATTTTTGCTGAACCGACTTGCATTTTGGTTTTAGAGGCAGCTTATGGACCACCATTTCTAGGTCTAAACCCGGTATATCTTGATATGACCATGCAAAAACATCACGAAACTCTCAGAGCAAATTTATCAGCTTTACTTTAGTTATGGGCATGATAACAGTTCTAATTTTGACTTCTTTTCTATCAGTCTCATCCTCTAAATTTATAACTCTGTGGGATCTTCATGGGGCATTATCCGTTTATCCTCATGCTCAAGTAATTTTAACATGTTAGGTGGCAAGATGCAATCATCAAAATTTTCTTTGAAATCATCCTCGTTCGATTAGATGGATGTTCAAACTCGACTTTAAAAAGAGATCATCCTTTTTTTTAGTTAAGGGATATGTAAAAGTAAACAAAACAAAAATGGGCAAATAATAAAATGTGGGATGATTCATATATGAGTATGTGAAAAAAGAAAAGAGTGCAAGGTGAAAAAGAGAATGTAGATTTAAGAGAATTCTGAATACATATAAAAAGTTTATGCATTTCATTTCTAAAAATGATGATATGACACATTTATGCCGTTTACAAAAAGATCCTCATATGTTTTTTTGGGCCAAAACTAATGAGGTAAGTTCTTAGAATTACTTTGGATTACTCCTAGACACTGTAGTTCTTCAGTAAAAGTCTAATTAGTCCAGACATATCTAGTAGGGCATGGACTAATTATATGATCATTCATTGGCTCTTCATCATTTAAATTAACTGTGTTCACTTGAAAATTCACAGGGTTCAGAATGATCATCATCATATAATCCTTTGCTTTTTTCCTTGAACTGCAGAATTAATGGTCCCACCATTTTCTTCTAAAGAAGGATATGGGATTCAATCCTAACTTAAATTCTTTCCCATAACTTGCTTCCCTATTTTCCTTTTAAAGTTGCTTCCAAGGTTGTAACCCAGTCCATATTGATCTTTTACCAATCACTTAAATAGATTGACTTACCCCTTGCAAATTCTTATCAAACCCTTTTTTGCTTGGGTACCTTTTCCCATCGTGAGCTTTAAACCTATATGAGTGCTTTTGGAAAGTTGACGCATCGAAACTAGAGATCCCTCAGCAACAAAAGTAGCATTAATAACCTCAAATGCCTTAAATGAGCATTCTTATGCATTAGCATTCACTTCAATGCAAGGAGGCTTAGTTGAAGTCATAGCTATTATGTTTTTTTCACTTGATATGCCGACCAATTTATCATCACTTATAAACTTGACCTTTTAATGAAGGGAAGATGGTATTGCACCATAGAGTGTATCCAACGTCATCCCAAAAGGCAGTTCTATGCAAGGGTAATATCTAATACATGAAATTCAACATTTAAAGGGCATCAGGCAATCATTAAAGGTACAAATATGAAAGGGCATCAGGCAATCATTAAAGGTACAAATATAATTCTTTTAATCTCTCTCCTAGTCCCATCAAAAGTTTTGACCATATTTGACTATGCTTGAGCTGACCGTGGTCTACTGGTAACCTGAACAGTGTAACCCATGGCATGGCATTGAGAGCTAAACCATTATCGATAGTACTTTAGGCAGTATAGTCCTATAATAATCAGTAGTTATATTTAATGCTCTTGTGGAAGTTATCCCACTTAGGGGAATTTCATCATCATTGAAGCAAATAAAATTATCAGCAACGTTGTTAATTACCAGATGATAAAGCTTGTTAACTGAAATGTCCTGTGAGACATAAGCTTGATTAAGCACTTTTAGCAATGCATTTTGATGGGTTTTTGAGCTAAGTAGTAATGCCAATGTAGAAATTTTTATTGCTATTACTTTAATTGGTCCACAATATTGTACTCACTATGCTTTATGAATTTCAAAAATTTAGTAGCATCTTTCTCCTTGATCGGTTCTTGAATTTCAATAGGACCATCTTTAATAGTTATTGCTTTTCTAGACATTTGTCCTTTTGTTTTTGGCTTGGCGGTAGCTTCACTACTTTCCAAGTTATAGACTTGTCCATTTCGAGTCGTATGGTCCAGTGATGTTAACAGTTGCTAATTGACTTGCCAAAGTATTGGAGTTATTACTCCGGCATCAAATTTCCAAGGTATTTGCTTGCTATTTTTATACAAAAAAGTGTTGAAGTTTGAATGATAAGCTTTGGAACATTCTTATTCTTAGGAGGTGTGGGTTTTGGTCGATTACGGTAAATGACCAATGGATGACCCACCCCATAAGGCAATTTGAATGACCCTTCATCAGCCATGTTAATCGACTTTTCTTCATATCGAGGGATTTCTAGATAAAATTTAACTTCTCCATTATCCATCATTTTCTGAACTAGGGCCAAAAAATCTAAACAATTCTATAGACTATGCCCATTAACAGCATGAACTTGCAAAAGTTTGGGCTTAGGTTTGATTGGTTACTGACATATTCATGATTCTAACTAAGGATTTTTACTTCAATCAAAGTAGCCCAGACTTCTTCCATCGGGGTTTTAACCTTTTGCACATCTCTTTTTGCCTCATGCTCCTCTTCAGGGATCAAAGCATTGACTCTCGATTCAAAATAATTGGGTAAAGTGTTTGCCATTACATTAGGTCCTAGGGTCGTATCAAATTTGAAAGCTTCTTTTTCCAAAAGACTATAGACCTTATTTTTAAAAGTAGTACAGTTTTCTAGCTACTGCATGGTATTCACAGTAGGCATTCCAGTTATACTAACTAGGTAAGTCTCCTTTATACGATTTTGTAAAGAGAAAAACTACTAATCAAGCCTCCAAAAGCTTATCAAATATTTCCTTGTAAGAATAAGGAAGATGCTTATGATGAGGTCTTAGTTTGTTGTTTCTTTGGGTAGGTTGACTTAGATTGGTTTGTGTTTGGTTTTGAGGACGATTCTGGGTAAGAATCGATGGTGAAGGAGAGGTGAAAGGTCGAGGTGTATTCAGAGATAGGGTATTTTAAGGTTGCTGACTTTGATTTTGGTAGAAAGGATAGGGTTTTTGGTAGAAGGGTTGACTTACATAGTTGGCGGATGAAGTTTCCTCTTTCTTCTTGAGAGGTCTAGTTTTTTTCACAAAAGAGGGTTCTCATATCGTAATTTTTTCTGCCTTTATGGCAGCTGTGATCATTTCTCTAGAAATAACAAAATCAAAGAAATTTTTGGTTGCATTTCCTACCAACTTATCATATTAGGGAGGACGTAAGGTGCCTACAAATAGCATGGTGTTTCTTTCTCAATTAAAAGGGGGCTAGACTTGATATGCCACATCTCTCCACTTTTGAGCGTACTCTTTGAAAGACTCAGTAGGCTTCTTCTCCATATTTTAGAGGGTTAATCTATCTAGCACCCATTCAACCATATGCTTGTACTATTGCAGGAATGCATTCGCTAAATCTAACTAGCATTGAATTTGACTATGAGTTAAACTATTATACCAATTCAACGCCAATCTAGTTAAACATTTTTGAAAAAAATGAATGAGGAGTTTGTCATCGTGCGGATAGCTTACCATATTTCGAATAAACATCTTGATGTCTGCTTTGGAGAAGTGGTGCCCTTATATTTTTAAATTCGACCATTTTAAACTTCAATGGCAAATCAAATCAGAAACCAGACTAAGATCCTCCATATTTACGCCAATATAGAATTCATCTTTTTCTATGGCTTTCAAAATTCTTTCTAAAAGCTAAAATTTTTTTTCTCGATCTCTAATTTAGTTTTAGCATTTTATCATTGTCGTTCTACTTCTTCAACAGTATCAGGAATTGTTATCTCCTATCATGTAGCTTTAGTATCAACCCCTCATAAGAGAATGTCAGGATTAATAACAATGACTGGAGGTGGTGTAGCTTCAGGGGTATTTTGTTGCATAGTTAGCATATTAGGGATTTGAGTTTCTTGCACAGGTGCTTGTTGTGTCTTAGGTTGGCCCCCTAGATGAGCTAGTAGGAGTAAGACTGATTTTGGGTGGGCACACCGACTCTCTTGCTAATCATAAATCCATCAACCTGGTGATTTGAGCTTGCATTTCTTCCTGCCTTTTAATCATCTTCCCTTAGGATTGACGTTGGCTTTCTTTAAGTCTTTCCAATCTTGCCAACCAATCCTCTGCCATTTTCTTCACTCTAAATCTTATGTAATAGCAATGAGTAAGTTATTGTTCAATTGGTCTGTCTTGATTAGCAATGTTTAAAACCTTGAAAAGAGAATTTTGGATTTTATTAAATTATGAATTTACCAATGAATGAATGAATGAATTTATATATATATATGATACAAATGCATGATATGAATGTATAAATGTACTCATAGGAGTACTTGTTTTAATAAAAGATTCCAAAATCATAAATTTCCATTAACTTTGCAAGAGGTTACACATTGTCTATCATGTTAGGATTACGTCTAAGGAAAGTTATGATCTAGTCATATTGCTGTTCTGCTTGTTCTAGAAACATAAGTACAACAAGACCAAATTTACCAACTGGGTTAGTTTGACTTTTAGAACATGAATTTTCTCCACCATATGTCTTGCTTAAATGACCATCGAGTAAATCTGCTGAATAAAGTGATCAATGTGGAATTGCTGACCCAAAGAGTTGGCCTTCCATTTATTAGACTTATACTCGACCCAGTACAGCTTATTATCCCAGGATATGTACATTTCCTTATAAGCTTATGTCCAGGCATCAATATGACGTCATTGTTAAAGCAAAACTTGTCCCATTTCCTCATCATCATAGCACGAATTTCCCTTTCTTAAAACAATCTGGCCATTCTTTCTTGCTCTATACCCAAATTAATCCTGAGCTGTTCATTCCTTTCTATAGATCTTCTTAACCATGCACAGGTGTCACATGTGCTTTTCTTTCTCGTTCGAAAGCAGCTAGTTTGGCTTCTCCTTCTAAGGCCCTAGTTTTCCATGCCCTTGCTCTTGGCAAAATTTATGTATCTTATCTGACGTTTTATTAGAAGATTGGCTCGAACTCCCAGATATGCTGGCAAGTCTCATCTTTTTATTTTGCTTGATCCTACCTTTTTCATTAAGTTATATTGTTCTTCTATATTTTGATGTCTTTTTCCTTGGCCTTCATTTTCATTAAGTACATAACCAATCTTTTTCGGTCTCTCTCGACTTCTTGTTTTATCAACTCCACTTTAGAAGCATTGGACGTTGAGGTTGTATAGACACCGAGAATTAGATCCATCTGTACTCAGGATGATTAAATTACATCCTCGAATACGCCTCCAAGTGTCATACCTAAGAGTAATTTGATTTGTATAAGCACTTATCCCTGATTCATATCTTGATCTCTAATGTAAGGCTGTTGACTGAAGCAAACTCCTATAACCTTCCCTAGAATAGTCCAAATCTACATTAGCAAACCTGGTAGTCATAGGAATAAACTATTGCAATCCATACTGTCGTCGAACCAAAAGTGGTGCATATCCTATGGTTTCCCATAAACTGAGCAAAGGCACGAAAAGTAACTAACCACAATAGTATAGAAAAGGTTTAGGTGCAAACCAAAAAGCTCACCATGTTATATCTGCAGAAGCCAAATTTTTCAATGTTTCCACCCATTGATTTTTTGATCCTAAATCGTGCCAACATTTTTTGATGAACTCTTGTAGATGAACGAAATGCAAGTAGTACTTTAATAGCACCCTTACCCCAAAAATGGCTCTAGGCCTAAATGTATAGTAACAACGCACTCCTAAAAAATTTGCCTTGGCTTGATTTTCGGCAAGCATTAAGCACTTAGATAATTTCGGCTAGAATAGTAGGAGCAGGATGGACGTTCCTCTTTAACAGCTCAAAGAGGTCCACTATGGCTAATTCAATGTGCTCGAGTATCCTTGGAAAAAGCACTAACCCATTAAAGGCTTCCTCCCCATCTGAGTGCTCCTTAATGTACTCTTTTAGAAACTACCACGAGATAGCAGTCGTAGTGCCTTTATGCTCGAAATGGTGTAATGTTGATTAGGGTGGTAAATCAAGAATATATCCTAACTTCTTTTAGAAACTCATCGGGTTATGTTCCTTACAATAGATGGTTCTTGACTCTAAAGGCCCTAACCCAAGTACAAATGCAATCTCCTCTATTGTAAGGGTCAAATCATACTGACCAAATGAAAAACATCTGTAGGAAGGATCTCAAAACTCGATCAAAACTCAAACTAATTGTTCGTCTATTGTTATTCTAAGGAGAAGAGCAATATATCCATACCTTTTAATAAACTGAGCCTGCCTCCCATTCCTCCAACCATCCCATATATCAGCCAAGTTGGTCAAATTATTCTGTCAAACATCTAAATGCATAATCTTCAATAATTCTAGCATAAATTTTCTCAGTGTGCAGTTCCCCCATTCCTTCTGATTTGATTTTTACTCAGTACAAACTTCCTTAAATGTCTTTGAAATAATTATCGCGTACATTCGATCACCCATAAAGTCTAAAGAAAATTAAAACTAAGCTGATATTCAAATTTAAAGCAAGCGTCCCTACATATAAATGAAAATATGCACAAAAAGAAGAAGAAAAAAAAGGACAGACAAGTTAGTATCCATAAAAAGGATAATAAATTCAAACAACAATATAACATAACACAAAAAGATAATACCACGAACAAAAATATTATCCAAAAAAATGTATTTATCCCTTCATGTGTTCCTAATTTCTAGTGATGACTAAAGTAAGGTGTGATTTTAATTGGGAGCTCCTAGGTTTACTATATGAAACTTAGGTCAAACCCTTAAGTCAATTTTCAAATTGCTCCTCTAGCCTCGAATAGACTAACGAGGTATCCTATCCTTACCTATTGTAGGTTTATGTTGGAAAGGGTTTAATCCAAGTGAGAATGTCTTCCATGCCCATAATGAGGCTAACACCTTGGGTAAGCGTAGAAATTTATACCCGGTAGGCATTTTACTGGCCAGATAGAGGCTAACACCTCAGAAGGAGAAGGTAGAGTTACTTCGCCCTCTGATAAAATATCAGGTACATATACCTTTTTAGAAATCCTAAAGCGAATTTACTGCATTGGTGCTTAGTGGGTGTAAAGCTATGAATAAATCTTTCTGGAAACATTAATAACACCTCAATCTTATATCCCAAAGAAAAAAAAAGAAACACAAAGACAAATCGAGCAATAATAATAATAATAGTTTTTTTGGGAATTATAATTAAATACTTATTGAAACCAAATTAATCAAGATTTATTTAACTCGTAATTAATTTTAGGCCTAACTCACTAAGATGTCTCTAGTGGAGTTGCCAAGCTATCATAACATGGCTCAGATACAAATCCTGGTCAAGCCCAACCTAAATGGCCTTTGCTCTTATATTTTTTAAATTTATTACTATTTTATGTTCTCTTATTTCTATGAGCCATATCATTCGATATTTTTTTATTTTGTGGATAGGGTGGTCGAGATGAATTGCTTTTTTAACCTTAAATAGTCATTATGAAATGACTATTTGGAGTCGCCACCAATCTATTTGGGCTAGGTGAGATTGGTCACCTATTGGAGTTTGTATTGTAAGGGTTACGAAACCTTAGAATACAAACTCCAAGGCCCACGATTGTACCAAAGATCATATAAAAAGGTTCGAAAGTCGATTACAATCACATATAAGGGTCAACCTTCTTGTGATGCCCGATAATTGGTACCTCATTAATTGGATGTTAACTTAAATTTTGATTTTTATTTGGTTCCAATATTTGATATTTAATTATAATTCCTATAATATTTCATTATAGAAAGTTATTATTCCAAGAAATTCGGGTTTTAATTCATTTGGAAATCACAAAATTATTTGTACCCTCCCAGGGAACCAAGTGGGCACGAATTCTCTATCGTATCCCGTTGGAGAACCATGCAGAATATGAAAGGTTTTACTTTTTTAAAATTGAAAAATCCTAACTTTCTATTTGAAAAGGATATCTTGTAATTAAAATAATCTGTAAAATTCTTCACATATACTGGTAAGAATCCTATGTATCATTTAAATAGGAGACAGTGCCTTATTTATAAAAATAATTTTATTATTAAAAAAGTACAGACTCTATGACTTAAAAATGACCTAATATGATGAACATATTCTTAATGCATACTTTTGACGTGAAAATATCCTAGTACTCATATAGGACGTGGTTTGAATAAAATTACAAAAATACCCTTAGGGTATACCTTTCACTTGAAAGTACCCTGGTAACTCCGAAAGGACTTGAAAATGACTGAAAAGGGGAGAACCTATCCTAAATATGCATTTTCAGTCTAAAAGCATCTTAATGCTTGCCTAAGACCAGACTCGAAGAAAAATTATGAAAATAACCTTACGATATACCGTTGATATGAAAGTATCTCGGTAACCTTAATGCACTTTAAAATAACATTGAAAAACCAATCCTAAAATTCACCTTCAGCATGGAAACATCTCGGTGAACAAAATTACCAAAATACCTTTAGGGTATACCTTCGATGTGAAAGTATCTCGGTAACCCTAATAAACTTTAAAATGATCTTGGAAGGCTAAACAAATCCTAAAATACTCATCTTTAGCGTAAAAGCATCTTGGTGAGCAAAGTTACCAAAATGCCTCTATGACATACTTTCGATATGAAAGTATCCTGATAACCCTAATGGACCTGAAAATGACCTTGAGAGGTTAAACCAATCCTACAATACTCACCTTTAGAGTAAAAGCATCTCGATAAGCAAAATTACCAAAATGCCCTTAGGGTATATCTTCGACATGAAAGTATCTCGATAACCCTAATGGACCTTAAAATGGCCTAAAATGATGAAAAGCAAATGAATTTAGTCTAAATGGAAAAGCTAAAGGTTTAAGTTTGAATTAAAATGCAAAATTTACAATCAAGTCCCTAAATTTTTAAAAATTATATTTCGTATCCTTTAAAGGACCAAACAAATATGAAAAGTTTTAAAATTTTTTATATCCCTATGGAAGGCCATAGAAATAATAGAAATCATCAAAACCGGTGAAATGGTACCCCATAAATATGAAAATTAGCTATTTAGTCCCTAAACTTTTAAAAAATTTCATTGTAATCCCTACATTTTAAAATGCCCTAAAAATCATAAAATCACGTGAAAATAAACATGAAAAATACAGCAAATATATCGACAAGAATTCAGCCAAGCACCTTGGCCTTAAAATAAAATTTCTCTTAGTTTTGCAAAATAACCCTTAAACTTTGTAAAATTATATTTTGACCCTATATGATAAAATACCATAAAACATCACAACAAATCATCAAACTAGCAAAGAGTCACCAAAAACAATCATGGTGAGAATGTGCATAAAAATTCTGCCAGACACTTTTAGCCTTAAGGAATCATTTTTCTTATTTTGCAATTTAGTCCTTAAACTTCTTAAAATTGCAAAATGATCCCTAAAATATTGAAAATGCCCAAAACATGCTTACAAACTCATG
Organism: Adansonia gregorii; assembly: GCA_038382025.1. Lineage (NCBI taxonomy): Eukaryota > Viridiplantae > Streptophyta > Magnoliopsida > Malvales > Malvaceae > Adansonia > Adansonia gregorii. The sequence goes on along the minus strand of JBBYHO010243010.1, from coordinate 5,080 downwards.
AATAAAAAATCTCATGGCTTACAAAGCTCTCAGCCAAGCCAAAAATATCACATAAAGACTTTTACAAATTTTACAATTTAGTCCCTAAGTTTATAAATATTACAAAATAACTTAAAAAACCTAAAATCAAAGCAAAAATAAACACGAAGTTACCATTACCAAGCCCAATCAGGTTTATCCAAGGCATAGAAAGCATTAAGACATTTTCATCATGAAATTTCATAAATAATATCATAAATTTATAAACAAAAATTTTTAGGCTTAAAAATAAAAAAAATCATTTATATTTCAATAAAAATCATTATAAACATAACATGATAAATATTATAAAACATGTATCCATTCAAGATAATATCATTATTACAAATGAACACAAAACATTATATATATATATATATAAAGAAAGAAATACAATAAAATCAAATATATCAAGAAAATCCATAAAATTTAGTTGTTGTTTTCATGCTTGGCCTTTCAACATGGAATGAAATCCATGAGCTCAAGCAATCATAAAACTCACTAAAATAAGAAATCAAGGATGAAATCAACATAAATATAAGATTTTGGGAGAGAAATTACCTTGAAAGCTTGAAAAACATAGAAAACCTAAGTGATTTTTATGGATTTTTGGAGTTTTTGACTTGTGGAAGTTATGAACTATTTTTGGGAGAATTTTTTCACTCTTTTTTTTTTCCAGGTGAGGGGACAGCAAGATGATGGATTCTTGAATCCATCTTGCCATGAGTTTCTATCTATAATCCCTAAAAGTTTTCTTTCAATTATTGTGTGTCATAATTTGTCAATTTTTTTATTTTTTATATTTGATTTGTTGACATATGATTTAATTTTTGACAAATTGATTAGATTTAAATTTACAACTCTTATCTTCTTGTGATGTCATGCATGATATCATTGATTTCTATAAATATTTTGAGTGATATTCATACATAATTTATAAAATTATCCGATAAAAATTAACTATAAGAACAAAATTGTAAAGATTAAAAATTATTTTTTAAATAAAATTTCATATAATCAATTTAATTCAATCTAATGATAAAAATGACTTTTATGTACGAGGAAAAAAATATTAAAAATAGCAACTCATAAAATTTTATGAGAAAAACCTTTATTGGGAAAAATTATTTTATGTAAAAAAATATAAAACACATAAAATAAATTAAAATTTTTAAAATTGATTTAATATGATTTAAACAATAATATTTGCAGAATGTTAAAAATCATAAACTCAGAAAAATCTTATCGAAAAAAATTAGAAGTAGAAAACTTCGTGTCTCGATAATAGAGAAAATTCTAAAACTTATAAAATAAATTGAATTTTTAAGAACTATTTTAATATGAATTAAGTAATAATATTTAAAGAAATTTAAAAATTAGAAACTCGAAAAAAGTCTCACTGAAAAATTTTTGAAGTATAAAACACATATCTTGATAACAAAAAATTTTAAAATTCATAAAATAAATTAAAAATTTCAAAACTGATTCAATGTGAATTAAATAATAATATCTAAAGAAATTTAAAAAAATTAGGAACTTGGAAATATCTCATTAAAAAATTTTACGGAGTATAAAACCCGCATCTTGATAACAAAAAAAATTATAAAACTCATAAAATAAATTATAATTTTCAAAATGATTTAATATGGATTAAAAAATAATATTTAAAGAATTTTAAAAATCATAAACTAAGAAAAATCTTTCCAAAAGATTTACAGCATAGAAAACTTCGTGTAATAGAAGAATTTCAAAAGAATAATGCAAAACTGATAAAATAAAAAGAATTTTCCTAAACTGATTTAATTGGAATTAAATAATAATATTTAAAGATTGTAGAAAAAAATAAACTTGCACAATCTTACCGAAAAAATTCATTGAGTAGAGAACTCTGTATTTCGGAAACGAAAAAATTTTAAAATTTATAACAAATAATTGAATTTTGAAAAATTGATTTAATGGTAGTTGAATGTGAATATTTAAAGAGTTTTAAAATTTAAAACTTAAGAAAATTACAGCAAAAATTTTATAAATAACGGAAAGTTCGTATTCTAAAACTAAAAATTTTCAAAAAATACATTAAAAATTATAAAATAAATTAAATAAATCATATTATTCAAAATATTAATTTATAAAATGATAAAAATGAAAATCCAAAATTCAAAATAATTTTACCTGAAAAAATTTAAGAGTACAATACTAGCGATACTTTGAAAAAAATTTCAAAATTAATTACAAAAATAAGCAACTAGACACATTGCGGTATAAAATGCCAACACAAAATTTTCATTGAATATTTCTAATTTTTTGGAGTGCATGTCAGCCACACAACTGCCAATAAAAATATACGAAGGTCAATTTCTCAAATTTAATGAAAAATTCTTAAAAATTCTTAAAAATGGAAAATTTGACTGATATCATTCGCAAAATTAGATTTTCATAATTTGAAAAGAAATAATTAAAAAATAATTTTTCTCTTAAATATTTGTTTTGTATATCCAAATTAGATATCAAAATATGACTTTTTTTACGTGAACTTACGGCTATTTAAATTATGGCAAAAAGGTCCTGAAAATATCTTGTTCTTCTGAAAATGATCATTTCCAATGAGGATGGCCGTTAAGTTCTTGATCTCGGATATTTAGGATTATTGAAAATGAGACCTGGATGAAATTAGGTGTCTAGACTCGGACAAATATTTGATTGAATTGAGTTTGGCAATTTGCCATATGGTATAGTATAACATGTATTGCCTTAAACTCTGAGGTATCTAGGCCATTGCACAACATAACTTCTCTACTGCTAAATAGTTATTTTCACATTTCATGAACTTCTTACTCAAATAGTAAATAGCCTATTCTTTTTTACCTAACTCATCATGTTGACCCAATGCATAACCCATAAACTTATCAAATCAGATAAACATAAGATTAAAGGTTAATCGGGCACTAGTAGCACAAGTCCTGGTGGGTTTGAAAGGTAGTTTAGACTTTATCGAATGCTTTATGGCATTCTTTATTCCAATCTTTGGGATTTTGTTTTCGAAGTAGTTGAAAGATTGAATCACATTTGCCTGTTAGCTAAGATATGAATTAGGTTATATAGTTAAACCTTTCTTAAAAACTTCTTACCCTTTTTTTTAGGTTTTAAGTTGTGGTAGGTTTTTGATAACTTTGACTTTGTGGAGATCGATTTTTTTTCCTTTTTCACTCACAATAAAGCCCAATAGCTTGCTAAATAACACTGAATATGCAATTGGTGGGATTTAACTTGAGTTTGTATTTATGAAGTTGTTTAAAGAATTTTCATAAGTTTGCAAGGTGCTCACTTTTTTTTGATGATTTGGTGATTATGTCATCTACATAGACCTCTATTTCTTTATGCATGAGGTCATGGAATAACCTTACTATTGCTTGTTGATAGGTTACCTTAACATTTTTGAGCTTGATGGTCTTAGCATTTTTGAGCTCAAAGGTCTTATGTTTTAGCAAAAAAATCCCATACATGATTACAAAAGTGGTCTTTTCCATGTCTTTAGCTACCATTTTAATCTGATTATAACTTAAAAATCCATCCATGAAGGAAAACAATGCATTTTTGATAGTGTTGCCCATCAAGGTGTCGATGTGAGGCAAAGGAAAGTTATCCTATAAGGTAACTTGGTTCAGATCCCTATAGTCTAGATACATCTGCACCTTAGCTTTTTTTTTTTTTAGGACTTGGACTATATTGGCTACCCTTTCAAGATATTTAGCTACTTTGAGAAATCCTGCCTTAAATTACTTTTTCACTTCCTTTCTGATCTTCAGAAACATCTTCGGTTTCACTCTTCCAAGCTTTTGTTATATGGGCTTGCACTCAAGTTTGAGGGGAAGTTTATGGATCACAATGTTGCTATCTAATTTGGGCATGGGTTGGTAGGACCAGGTGAATACATCATAATATTTTCAAATGAGATTTATCTATTCATTTCAGGTTGATAGGTTTATAGAGGTTTCAATCTTGATTTTCTTATTCTCTTTTATTCTTAAGTTTATGGTTCTTCATAAAGTAATATATGTTTTTCTCCTTGTTTAATTAATCTCACTAGGTCAAACGGCATGAGACTCTTTTTAGAAATACCTTTCATGCTCAACTTGATCAACATAGATTCATTGTTCAAAACTGATATCCAAAATCTTAGAATGAATATTGATGTCAATTTCATCCAGTTACCTAAAAATATGGAAAAAAAATAATATAAGTAGAAAAATATGTAAAGAAAGGTCTAAAAGTTTGCAAGAGCTATAAAAATGGACAGAAAAGATAAAATGCATAACGCATAGTCATTTTCATAAATAATACTTAATAAAAAAATGCCCATACAAAAGGCCCTACAATGCTTTTGGGTGAAAGCATGTAGATTTAGTTTATAGCATTACTTTAAAATAGACTTAAATAGTATAAGAATCTTAGTTTTAGTCCAAATACTTGGAACAAATCTTGAAAAACATAAACTAGTCTCTCGATCCATTATTGATGTCTTATGCTTATATGTCATATTGATGTAAGATCCCTAAATGCCTTGTTCAGTACAAGTGCAACAATGTCAGAACCGGCATTCATACATCCTTTCAAATATAAACTTTCTTGAAACTATGGAAATAACATTGATTTATGCCTAAAGTCTTGTACCAATAGATGAGCCATCATTTTTTCAAAGTTCTTTTAAGTTTGTTTTCTTTTCTATTATGCATTAGGCTTAAACCCTAACCCTCTTTTTTTGATCTGGTTGATAACTTTCAAGGTTTTGGTAATTCCCTGGGTGTTTTTTTAGTGCCATTTTAACCACGGCACCTTTACCAATGGTTAACTTTAAACCTATATGAGTGTTTACTGATAGGTATAGACACCTTATTTTGTCCGGGCTAATTTTTTTTTTTTAACAATCTGGAACATCGACGTAATAGGGGACAATAATCATCGGGCAACAAAAAAGCTTTTAAGGTTGTCAAGAAGGCCTAGGGATCATATCAAAGGTAAATACAAAGATGTGGCATCAAGGGACGTAGTCTGAGGTATCCTA
>JBBYHO010242790.1:0-33348 GCA_038382025.1 Adansonia gregorii | reverse complement strand
TTTATTGTTTGGATTTCTCAAGTTTGTCTATCAAAATTTTAATTTATCAAAATTTTGAGAAATCAATTCACCCCCTTCTTGATTTCATTCACCAATAAAAAGTCTAACAAGGACCACTAGGACCATTGAACTATACGTCACAAATAAAGTGACTATTGTTCTAAACCAATAAGGGATCACTAACACTCCTTGACAAATACGGCTATTACGACCAAAGGACTAGCAGTCTGATGACCAAGTGCACTTAGACAATGACAAAGGACATATAGTACAAGCCCTATAGAACACTCAAGTATAAAAGGGGCAAAAAAGCCCTAAGGTAAGGCCTGAACGCTCCTTCTCTATTTTCTTCCTACTCAAAGTGCTTAGCTCCTATAATTGACTTAGGTATTGGAATACACCCTAGACTCCTAACTCTAACACCCTTTTAACCTTTTTTTTTTTTGTGTTTCAAGTCCTTTCTCTGCTTTTTATCCCAACTTTTTTAGCCTTCCATAAGAAAACTTCAACAATTGGCATCATTTATGGGAACTTGAATAGAAAATCCATGGCTAACCAACCTACTGATGCTACAGTCCCACAAACAACTGAGCTACCACAAACTTTCCCTCTACCATACATGGCAAACTAAATCTCCACTAGTCTTACAACCATAAGCTTTAGCTTAACACCAACTCTTGCCCACCTTAAGGCTTCTACTCCTAACCATAGGTACATACCTTTATACCCAAAGCACATGAGCTCTTGGTTACCATATCTATCTTTTAGCTATTACCAAACCTTCCTAGGCCTTCTCTCACTAATGGGAATTAACCCTTCCAACCATAGTTAACTAGTGCAAAAAGCATACACTACCTAGCCACTAGGCTCGAAGAACCCAACCACAAGCATCTCGATACTCGCAATGCAAGCACTTTTGATGCACCTTTAGCATCCACCATTACCACCATAATATAGCTCTTATTCAAGCCCACGAGCCTATTCAACCCTTATGTGCCTATACGTCATTACCAACGGACTTTATGTTCTCACCTATCCTGTCATCCTCCACGATGCAACCTGACTGCCACACCCATTATTAAGCTTAATTCCAAGCAATAATGAACTAGCTAGTCACCATGCTGATCGCCTAATCTCAGGCTGATCGTCTAATCTGAGAACTATAAACTGCCTAACCCCATAGCTTATGGATTGCCCAAATCAATCCATTCAACCCAAAGCCCAAACTAAACAGGGCACCATATAGAGTTCCTGTTTGACGCCAGCATAATATAATTGTCATGACATGCTTCTACCTAGGCATAATGCACGATCGAATTGCTTAGGTAGTGACACGTGTTACTTAAAAAAAAAGAATATGGCCATGAATTACCTTTAGGTTATCCTATGATTGGCATTTGCATTAGTCATAATAAGACAATAACAAAGGGAGGACAGTCAGATGAATCTCTTATCTAACGACTTTTGCATGGCCACCATTAAATGGCTAAAAACTTGGAGTTGCCATCGATCATTTTGGGCCAAGCATGATTAGATGCCTATTAAAAATGATATTCCAAGTTACGAAACTCAAAACATAAATTTCATGGAGGCCTAGAGATTCGTTCTGGGTTTGGGAGTTTGTTATATGTAGAAAAGGATTAGTGCCCTCATGATGCTCGAAATCAATACTTATTACCCATGTCTTACTTTGGTTTCGGTTTAATCATTTTTATTTTATTATTATTTTGATTTAATCTTCTTTAAATGCATGAATTTTTTGTAAAAATTATAGATCTAATTTTTTAAAAAAAATTAAATCACATATGCACTTTGAAAGTGTAGGAAACATGGGGATTTTTTTTTATGAAAATGATCTTTGAATTTAATTTTAAGAATTTGAATATTAAATGAGAGATGCTGACATAAAACATTGACTTATAATTTTTTAAAATAGTTTGAAAATTGAATACAAAGTAAACACCATAAAAAGGAAACTTGTTAGCAAGACAAAAAAGAATAAAATAACAGTGCATAAAAGATTAACACACAAAAATATATAAAAAAAAAAGAGACGATCAAAATATATCTCATAATTATCTTTGATTAGTGAGGAATAGTTGAGATGATAATTTTAAGATGTGTTTGGACTCTTTGGTCACTTATTGTGTGAAAAAAATTTTGATTAAAAAGGTCAGGATGTCTAAAAGAGAGAAAAGTTTTAGATTTTTGAATGGAAAGTGAGGTTCGACTATCCTTTCAAAAGGTAAGGTTGGAGTTGCCTAATGGTGAAGATTTTCGATGTTTACAAAACAAAGTTTTGGTTAAAAAGCTCGGGGATATCTAAGAGAGACAGAGAAAATTTAGATTTTTGTTGGAGCATCACATTAGAAAGGGGGTTTAGATTATCCCTAATGGTGAAGATTTTTAATATTTTTGAAATAAGGTTTTGGTAAAAAAGCTTGGGAATGTCCGAGAGAAAAAAATTAGAGTTATCAAGTAAAACACAGGGTTAGAGTATCCCCTCAAAAAGATGGGGTTGGAGTATTTAGATATTTGTGGAAAAAAGGAATATTTTAGGTGAAAAAGGTATTTTGAAAATGGAAACCAAGAATTTGAATAAAATTATCTTTTTGTTATACCCCTAGTCTGAGCCTAAGCGGCTTATATTATAGTATATGACTCTATGAGGAGTCAATTGGATGTATTATGAGTTATTCAAAAGTCTCGATAAAGGTGTTATGACAAATCATGTTAATTTTAGTTCCAAAAATAGGGGACAACATCACATTGTCTCCATTCCTAAATTGATTCTGGGTTTATTTGAAGGCTTAGGGGGTGAATGAGTACTGTTCGAAAGGTAATTCGTTGAGGATTAATATTTGAATTTGGGTTTGTTTCCGCACTAGCAGGATGTGCAGAGGAAAAGGAGTAATGGATTTTGAAGCATTGTCTTAGACTTATTTAGGATCACTAAATCGAAAATGACACCTTTCTAAAAACAAAATTCTATGAAAATTTAAGAAAACATATTTTAAAAATACATAAAAATTGTTTGTGGGCCAAAATGGTCCAAACAAAATGCAATTCATTAGTTTTAAAGGTTTCAAACATCAAAATTTCAAAATATCGTAACTTCCTCATCCATAATGATCAGAGGGCAAACAAGATATTGATAGAAAGGTAATTTGATGGCCTTTAAGGAAAAAAATCATAAAAGTCCAAAAAAATGTTTTAGGGTTCAAAAATAATCTTTTAAATTCATACTATAGTATTATTAGGGCAAAATAGGGGAATTTTTGTTTTCTCGAGTTCCATGGGATTGAGCTAATCAATGGACATCTGAATATACATAATAGTGATGAAAGGATGACATAGGCTTCATAAAATCATTTACACAATCCTAGAGTGGAGACAATGAAATAGCCTATTGACCATGTCACACTTAAAGGTGTTATACTCAAAATCAAAGCACAAACATTCTAAAGCAAGTAAAAGTCTATTTTTTATCTTAAAAACCAAAATTTTTAACATCATTTAACAATGAACCCAGACTTGGAAACTTGATTTATCATCAAGAATAGAGGACCAATTTAGGGAAACCATCAAATCTATGTTGTTCTTCTTATGTTAAAGGTAACATAGACTTAACTTGAGATTTTTCTTTCAAAAATTAGTTTTTTAGCAAATAAACACTCAAGAAAGACATTAAGAAAAAATCATTTTTAATCTTATAAAGCACATAAACATGGTATCCAAGGCTAACATATGCTGGAACAACCACAAGGCAATATCTTTGTCACATGAATCATGCTAAAAATGCAAAAAAATAAAGAAATACATGAACAAATAAGAGGATGCTCATATTAACATAAAAGGTGGTATGTGCATGTGAGATAATGCTTCCATGACATGAAACAAGTCATAGTAAGTTTTTTTACAGCATTAAAAATGAGTTTTTTATGTTATGAAGCTCAAACAAACATAATCAAGCTTAACTAAATATTAAAACATCTTGAGATAACAAGGCATCATCAAGCTTTATACATGACTGGTGATGGAGAATGTTAAAAATCAATGCAACAATGGTTGTTCTAAGATGAGCAAAGAAAAATATGATTTTTAAGCATCCAAGCAATATCCAAGCATTGCAATCATAAAACATCATCAAAACAAGCTCAAAGATGCATGCTTTCCTATGAAGGTCATGGTTTTCATAGAAAGGTTAACTAAGATGGTGTGAAATGTGCACATGTAAAAGAAAAAAAAAAGAAAAATGTGCAAAAAAATACCAACAAAACTTGCAAAACTTTTTTTTCCTTGTTTACCCTAAAGCTCTAATTTTTAAGCTCTTATGATTTTTCTAAGTTTCTAGTTTTTGGCTCACTTTTCATTCCTTAACTTGCTATGGATAAGCAAGAAGGATTAGCAAAGATGAGTTTTTTCATGATATTAAGAATAAAGGGTATTTTTATAAAAAAATAGGAAATGAATTTTTATGGAGAGGTTTTGAGAGGCTATTTGCAGAGCTATGAAAATACAGATTTTTTCTTGGTATTTTGGTGGCTCTGTATATGTTTTAATGTTACAGTGTTCTCCCTTTGCTAAGCCAAAGTTGGTTCTTTTATAATAAAGTATTTAACCATCGGTTTAGAAGCCAAAAATAAGGGTATTTTAAGCTTTTGCTTCATGTACTAAGGGACAACTCTAGGTATGATGTGTAGCTATCTTTTTTCCATTGGTTTTGGCAAGCACAGTAGTGGAGCAAGAGGGCTGAGGAAGTCTGCAACATGGAGTAAAACCAAGCATGCCCCTAAACAAACCATTCAATCCATGAAAATATCTTATTTTTTTAAGGATTTTGGGTTTAAAAATTTGTTAAACATAATTATAAGCCCAATGATAAGGCCTAGTATGAATTCTGATGATTTTTGGTGCAAAAAATATGGCCAAATCAAATTTTGAGATTAATGGTGCAAAAGTTGAAAAATGCCATGAACTAGGCAATTTGCCTAGACGTATCGATACATTGCATATTATATCGATACATCTAGGCAAAAAACCTAGAATGAATTTATATGAAAGATGTATCGATACATTTTGTCTAAAAGTTGAATTTTATCTTCTACCAACCCTTGTATCAATACATTTGACCAATATATCAAGACATCAAGCAAATGTATCAATACAAACCTCATTTGTATTGATACAAATAGTGAAATTTTGAATTTTGATGACATAAAAGCCTTGTATATACACAAAGGCTATGTATCAATACATTCATGCAAAATTGTGAAATTTATATACCTTAGACTCTCTAAACCTCTTACCCAAGACAAAAATGATGAGGATCAAATCCATACTTATCTAAATGATTCTGATAATGCCTTGAACAATGACCTCTGATGCCTTAAACATTAGCCTAGACAAAATGGGGTGCTTACATAAGTAATATCCTAAATGCTCAGACTAAACGAATGGGCCTTCAAAAACCCTCTAAAACCTAAATCTCGTAGAGTAAGCCACCATACTAAAACAAGAAATCAAAAACTTAAAGCACCCAAACAAAGGCAACTGAAAGTGGTTTAGTGATAGGCACAACCTCTTACTAGTCATATGCCAAGTTCCCATCCCTAGGAAAGTCAAACACGTATGATGGAACAACCAACCCAATAAACTATCTTAATTGCTTCCAAGCATTCTGCAAACTCAGAGATGTCCCAGACATAGTGCAATACTGTATTTCCCTAATAACGCTAAATGGACCAACATGAACATGGTGGTACTCCCTTAGCCTTCATTGCATTATGAACTTGCACCAACTAGGTAGAAACTTTTTTGCCCACTTTAAAAGCTATCGAACAACTGCTAGAACCTCATCCAACTTGATGGCCATCAAACACAACCCTAAGGAGACTCTAAGGGAATGCGTGAAGCATTTTAATGTAGCGACCTAAGAAGTTCATGACCTAAATGATGAATGGGCTATCTAGGCATTCATCTTAGGGGTACACCACAAACATTTAAAGTATGCCCTTATGGATACCTAGCCAATAAAACTATACCAGCTTTATGAGAAAGCCTAAAATTGTGCAAAAGTGAAAAAGATAGAGATTGTTAGTCGTAAGTTTGAATGATCTAACAAGTAATAAAAAGGTAACTACTACAGTCGGCTTAGTAAAAGAAGTGAGCATTTTGGTCCACTACTGCTAAAAAACAATAAGCTCAAGTAAACCTAAAATAGGAACAAATAATAGATGCCCTCCTACATAAAGCATGACTTGTATGCCTCTTTCAATGCCAGCCTAAATCCTCAACATCATAATAAAGAATGGTTTATATGAAAGACCCCTACCTATAAAAGGTGAACGAAGTAAAAGAGACTCGAGAAAGCACTATAACTTTCAAAATGACATTAGTCACATCACAAAAGATTGTGTGAGCCTAAAAAATAAAATAAAGTTGCTTATAAAGAAGGAAAAAATCAAACAGTTTGTGAAAAAAGAGGCTAGCATACCCAAGCTACTGTAAGCCTCCAATAGGTAGCAAGATAATGTGTTTAGCAAACGCTTAATCATTAGCATAATCAATGTCATTGTAGGCATCATAAAAGATAGGCTACAAGTAAGTCCAAAAAAAAGTCCCATCTACAATGTCATGGTCATTGATATGGACCCAAAGAGGATGAAATAGGATGACTAGCACATAATTTTCTTACAAAAAAATACCTATCTAGAGGCAAATAATAGCAATGACCCCATAGTTGATCCACCACTATTGGCAATTACTATGTTAACCAAATCCTGATAAACAATGGCAGTAGCACTATTGAAATTTTGCAATAAGACACCTTTCAAAAAATAAGGTTCAAAAACAAAGACTTAACCCCATCTGCCCTTATATATAGATTCACCAACTAGCTAATACCAATCAAAGGAACAATCATGTTGCCAATCACTATAAGTGATGGTAAGCATATAATGACAATGATGGTAGACTTACTTGTGGTTGACTAACCTTTTGTTTACAACAATATCTTAGGGATACAAATAATAAAGAAGATCAAGATGGTACCAACAGTGTATTGCCTCACTATTAAATTCCCTATGCTCATCAAAGTAGGACACATGAGGTCCAACCAGAAAACTGCCTGCCAGTGCCATTTACTATCAATTGAGCTAATAAGAAAAAAGTAGCCTGATATAAAATCATAGTAAAATGATCTCATTTTGACAATAATGGCTATAAATATGATCATAGCCAACTAGCCCTAATCCTTTACACTTGACAACCTCATTGTAAGGGATGGCATAGATCATTACAAGCCACAGTTTACAGAGGAAACAAAAAAAGTGGTCCTATATGAAACATACCCTAATCTTTCCACCACGATAGATGCTTCACTTTACCAACAAGAAAAAAGCCACTTAACATGAGTCTTCCCGAAGAATATAGATGTTTTTGCTTGGTCGATGACTGATATGCCTAGTAACAATGCAAGAGTTATCATGCACTCATTTAACGTCGACCCAAGAGTAGTATTAGTAAAGTGAAAAAAGTCAGTTCACATTTAAGTGCCTCAAAGGCATTAGAGAAGAAGTGGATAACTTTTGGTGCTAACGACATTTGAAAAATCAAATACCCTAAATGGCCGACGACCATAGTCATGGTAAAAAAGACTAATGGCAAATAAAAGATGTGTGCTGACCTAACAGATTTGAATATGGATTACCTCAAGATAGCTATCCATTGTCCATAATTGACTGTTTAGTTAACATTTTCACTAGGCATAATTTTTTAAATTTCATGGATGCTTTCTCAAGCTACATTTAGATCAAGATGGATCCTACAAACTTAAAAAAAAATGGCATTTATCACAGAGGATGGAACATTCTGTTACCAAGTAATGCCTTTTAGTTTGAAAAATACGGGAGGTACCTATCAATGGTTGGTGAACAACATTTTCAAGGACCAGCATTGATACCCATGGAAGTATATGTTGATGACATATTGGTCAAAAGCCCTTTCCATTAAATAACATGTTGATGATCTAATAAATACCTTTTAATTATTATGGAAGTAAAACATAAAGCTTAACATGTTAAAATGTGTGTTTAGGGTTGGAATAAAGGCAACCCATAAAAAAGAAAAGTAATACTAGAGATAAGCCTACTAAAGTTAAATAAATAATTGCAATAACTAACAGGTAAAGTAACAGTACTACATCGTCTCATTTTCAAATTAACTGACAAGTGTTTGCCTTACTTTAAACTACTTAGAAGGGCTACCAAATATAAATGGATAGATGAATTCCAGAGATCATTCAAAAATTTGAAGGAGTATCTTTGTTCATGATATTACTAGTAACCTAAAATAAGGAGAAAGCTATTTATATACCTGGCAGCTTCAAACGAGATTATTACCACTGTCCTAGTAAAGAAAAAAGATAAAAGTTAATACCTGGTGTACTATGTTAATAGGGCACTCCAAGCTGTGTAAGACAAACACACTAAGATCGAGAAGTTGGTTTATGCCCTCAACATAGTTGTAAGAAAGCTAAGGCAATATATTTAAGTACATCCTATAACAGATCTTATAAACCAAACCCTTAAAAAAAGTATTCTTGAAGTAGACTTAGCAAGGTAAATAATTTTTCAGCATAAACCTTAGTGAACTTACCTCAACTAAGTTTAAGAAAGGAGATCAAGGCACAAGCCTTGCCTCACCTTATTGATGAGTGTTTATCCACATCTTTAAAGGATGCCATCTAATTGCTAAAATAGGAAAATAACAAGGCTGTTGCACCAATAGAGTAGGACCCTAGGCTAATAATGCCATATCAACAACTCACTATTAGAGATAGCAATGACTATTGAACATTTTATGTCAATGGATCATCCAAAAAGGATGGATCATGAGCTGAAGTCTTGTTAGTCCATCCCAAATTAACTTTTTTACCTCAAATAATGCAGTAAAGTATGAAGCATTAATAGTAGGGCTAGAACTGGCAAAGATATTGGGAGCTAGCCATCTTATAGCTTGCATAGACTTACAATTGGTGGCGAATCAAGTTAATAGGGTATACAAAGTTAAAGACCAACTATTAGCCAAATACATAGCATAATCTTAGAGTTGTGCAAGTACTTTGACCATGTGGCCACTAAATATATACTTAGCGAGAAAAATAGCTAGGCTAACTCACTATCCAAGATAGCAAGCAACATAAAAATCATGAGCAAAATGAAAATCCTAATTGATGTGTAAAGGCCCCTAGCTACCATAGACATGTTCATAAATTGGCCACTAGCAATAGCCATTTGGATAACCCCATCTTGTCATTCCTTTAAGACAATGTCATGCCTACCGATCTTTTGGCATGAAGGTGATTAGATAAAAGGGCCATGAAGTATATAGCCATTAATGATGTTCTATGTAAGAAACCTTTCACTCTCCCTCTACTCAAGTACTTAGCCTTAGAGAAAGTAAACTATGTCTACAAAGAAATCCACGAGAGAGTATGTGGTAATCACTTGAGGGTATAGCTTTATCCTAAGAAGCTTTGTGACATAAGTATTTCTCGTCAAAGGATGCAATTCGCATGGTTAAAAGATGTGACAAGTGCCATGATTTGCCAAAATACCTCGACAACTAGTAGAAGCAGTAAAGCATGTATTCAACCCTTGGCCCTTCTGTATAAGGGGATCAACATTTTAAGCCTGTTCCTATTGGCCATGTCATAGTGAAAAAAAGGAAGGACCATATTGGTATCTAAGTTTGTTGGGTTCGAAGCATACAGACTAGTAAACATGAATTGTAAGCAAATTCCAAACCCTTGGAATGTTGTTTATTTGAAAAAGCACTACTTATAAAGCCTAGCTAGTGGCATTGGATATTCTACTCTACTAAATGGAATCAAGAAAACTATTCTTTTGAGCAAAGCTAATACGGCTTGCATCATAATGTAATACTCTAACCTAATGAATATTATCAATATGCTTAATATGTCATCATAAATGAGTGACATTAAGTCACCTAAATTAATAAGCAACTTTAAAAATCTGCTCGACATTATGACATATGAATACGTGGCATCAAGTCACTTATGCCAATAAATGACCTCAAAGTTCTACTTGACACTATGTCAGTTATGCTAACAAACAACCTCAAAGGTCTGTTTGAGACTTCAACACATAAATGAGTGACACAAAGTCACCACATGCACATGCAAAAAATAATCCCAAAGATATATAAGAAATTGATTCTAATTCAAAAGTCTTTACACAACATCAAAGGGTACACTTTGCAAAGACAACTATACTTTTATTACTTGTAACGAGAATTATTAAAATTAAAGGCATAATGAAAAATGCTATAACAATTACTAAATACTAAAAAATTTCATTAAAATAAAAATATGTACAAAGTTCTCGTCCAACTTAAAATATGCAAAAAGTTTCCATCAGTAAACTTTTTTACAAAAAAATCTAAATTAAATATCAAATTAAGCCTGCCCAAAGCCAGTATTAGTTTGTGGCATCTGCTCCACCTATTCACCATCCATTTTGTTAGACTTCTTATTAGGTTTCATGACTTTTGGCATAGGAATGATAAAAGCAACATCTCTTGCTTGTCCCTTCTCTCTATTTACTGCTACTAGGGCATGACCCTTCATTAGGCTCTATGACTTTTAGAGTAGATGTAATGAAGACAATGTCCCTTGCTTGTCCCTTATCCGTTACTGCTATTAGGGCATGAGAATGTTGAAGCCTTGAGGTGGCGAACATAAAGTGCCCAGCTAAATCTTCTTTAAGTCTAAAAGGTCGTACAGTAGTTATACCTCCTAGAGGACATTTACCTTATACATCTTTATGAAGGTAAACATTTGATCAAGTATGGCCTCCTTTTGATTACTAAACTATCTTTCACGATAAGCTCGCTCCTTACCAAGTTGGACTTCTATTTTGGAAAATTTGGCAATTGCAGCCACCAGTTTGACATCATGGGCTATATATGTTTCTTTTACCATTTCCAACTTCTCGTTAGATTTAATAGCTGCTTCTTCTACCTTTTCTAACTTTTTAATGGACTCAACAAGCTTAGCAACATATTTCTCCTCCACATCCTTCAAAGAAGCTTCAAGCTTAGTGGCTTCTTCTTTTAACTTAGCCAACTAACCTTGTAATCCTTTTGCAAGGGTAGCACTTTAGACTGCCACTTTTTTTGTCTTATTGTACTTTTCCTGCCATGATACCATTTGAAGGGTATAGATGACCTAACAATAGAAAGCCTGCAAAAAACAAAAGAAATTCATAGGCATGTTTAAATGCCAAAATATAAAAAATCCCATAGGCAGAGTAATATAAACTCACCTTTACTAAGTAAGCTAAGCTAGAGTTCAACTTCTATGCTAGTCTTCTTTTCAACAAGAAGTCTATATCAGTCTAGGGCACGCTTATGAGTGCCCATGCTATTTCCCTATCTATTATAGCCCCTTCCTTAATTAGCTCTAGTTTCTTCCATAGATGCAAAAAAAAATTACTAGTTAATTACTGCCTAACTCATATACAATTGGTTAGGGCAGTAATGTTCCCAAAAGACTGTAGGCCCACTTTACTTTTGAACACCCTTATGGATCCATAATATTTGCCTCAACATCTAAAGTAGTTAGAGTAAGAACAGTGGCAGCAGTGGCAAAAGATGAAGTGACAGCCACTATTTCTTTTGACATGGTGCCCTTCTTAAATGTTACCTTTTTCATCGTAAAAGATGCACTTGAGTCCTTTTGGTTTTTATGTTTCACCTATTTTTAGAAAGTAATAGCTTTTTACACAACCATCTTTTTAGCCACGCCCTTAACAAGTCTAGCTTAATTGCGTCCATCCTTGCAAAGCAAAACATAAGACATATAAGACCCAAGTAAGTTAACTTACTGGAAACTTTTAAGCATATACCTTCTTTTACTAGGGGTTGAATGGTTAACCAGACATATTCTCCTTAGTTTATAAGCTAGAAAAAGACTCCTCACCCCTTAAAGAGTAGTACTCCTACTTGGCACTCTATGCACTAGAAGATTTTAAAAAACTGCCAGGATCCTCTAACATATTTTTAAGTTTTCCATATCACTTAGTACCTAACTGTGGAACTTAACTTTGTAGCCATATCTTTTGCAAAATATAATAACACATTCAAAAAATTGAACCACCACACACGTCATAATGCATAGTGCAAAAAGGGGCTAGAAACATACTGGCCAAGTTCTTTTAAGCCCTCAAATAATGATGCATTTTTTGTTTTTCCATAAGACATACTAGTCCCTCTAAAACATGCAAAACATCTAAAGCAAGATAGTGCCTTTTAATATTTTGCAGGGTGAGATAGTGCTTAAAACTTAATTAACTATTTAAGAAGAGGTCCACTTTTTCCTGCTCTAGCTTATTGAAAGAGCTTTGCGTTACTCATAAAAAAGCAGTGACTCTATTTTACTTACAAACATCACTCTATACCAGCCTTCTTGTAAATTATGAAGTATTGGTCTTTGGTCAAGTAAGCACTCAATAAAAGATTCACTATCAATTTCCTTTTGTTTTTTACTTATAAGTGGTACAAACATGGCTTACTTTCTTTAAGAGCCATAAATTTCTCACCATGTGCACAAATTTCTCTCTAATTCTTCTCTTTACAAAAAAAAAAAAAATACATCACCAACATTGCCATGCATTGGGCTTTAGCTAATTTAATGATATAAGGTACCTTTTAAGCAGTGAGCAAAAAAATGGCTCCAGTGAAAGCTGAAAACACTTTTCAATATGTACAGAGAGAATGTTGCATTATCGCTATCTTTGCTTTTCACTTTTACCTTAGAAGGGGTTCTGAAACCTTATACTAATTGCAATCAAGTCCCTTATCAGTTAGTCACTTCTAAATAGTGTATATATTAATATTGCTAGCATACTAGTCTAGAAGCCCTATCTCTACCTTTTTCAGCTCTATAAAATCATCAAGGTTATCCTGTTTCTCTTTTATCTGCTTTGTGATCTTTTCTAGACTTAAAATATCAATATTAAGTGGCTACTTGACATTTAAACCTCAAGTACAACTATTATCTGCTTGCCACTATGCTTTTACCCTCACTCATTTGGTCACTATTTATTATTAATAACAAGTGACCATAAGATTGCTTAAAATCAACCTTAGAGATTACTTTTACTTAACATTTCACCTCTTGCCCATTACTCTCTAACTCACCTTTCCTACCAACCAACTTAATGAGCTAGCGATGTTTAGTGTCCATTATCCACCTCATAAACACAAAAAAGGCACAAAAAAACATAGAATAGATCAAAATGAGTGGTTTTTTGAAAACTTACCTAGATTTTTTAAATATAGCAAGAAAATAAGAACAAGTACAAAGAACAAGGTCTCAAAGTCTCTACTCTAATACAAATCACAGTAAGGAAAAAAGACACCATTGCTGCGAAAGAAAAATAAAACCAAAGGATACCAAAATGAGAAGAAATAAATAAAATAAATTAGAAAAAAGCTAAAAGAACAAAAGAAAACAATAAATAAAGAAAAAGGGAAAGATGAAGCCAATGATGAATAAACTTAGGTTTAAAAGAAAAGCTAAACGATTTTTGGAGCGATTTGTGAAACATCCTAAGAAAAATAACCCATATATAAATACTCATCAATCTTTAACACCAAAGCATTCATCTAGAGCTATATGCCGGTTACCAATTCCTTTGCACTGCCCTGCTTGTATAACCAAAAGCTATCAGCTTGTACATTCAAAATTCAAAATTACTTCACGAGCAAAAGTTAGAATTTTACCTACCATGTTAAATTCAAGGCAATCATCACTATCAACTTAGGGCTAAGTTTGGTCACTATATAATTGCTGTTAGCCCAAAAGGATAGTTATTATATCCTAAGGGCCCGATCACCCAAATGGCCCTAAAAGTGAATAAGACTTAATCGACCAAACTTTAAGAGCCCA
Source organism: Adansonia gregorii (assembly GCA_038382025.1). NCBI lineage: Eukaryota > Viridiplantae > Streptophyta > Magnoliopsida > Malvales > Malvaceae > Adansonia > Adansonia gregorii. The sequence continues at coordinate 19,373 of JBBYHO010242790.1, read as the reverse complement.
ATCACCTGATTTACTGGTCGCCTAAATAAGTAACGTAGTGCACTTCAAACACTGATATGACTGCTTGCATGCCTATTAAGTACCAATGAATAGTATGTCCTAGGACCACTAAATAGTACACTATGAATAAAGAGGCTCTTGTTCTGAGCTAGTAAGAGACCATTGACACTTTTTTATATATATGGCTAGTACGACTAAAAGATTTGTAGTCTAATAACTAATTACACCTAGATAACAACAAATGGCATGTAATATGAGCTTTTTAAAACACTCAAATATAAAAGAGGCAAAAAAGCCCCAAGGTAAGGCATGAACACTTCTACTATATCTCCTTTTCTATTTTCTTCCTGCTCAAAGCTCTCAGCTCTCAACTCTTATGAGTAACTTAAACATCAAAATATGCCTTGGAGTCCTAACTTTGGCACACTTCTAACTTTTCCTTTATGTTTCAAGTCCCTTCTTGGCTTTCTATCTAAGTCTTTTTTAACCTTTCATAAGAAACCCTTAACAAGGTAAAAAAAAAAATTAGAAATTAGAACATGAAAATATGATGAAAATATTTTAGAAAATGCTTGATAAAAGGAAATATGGGTTAAAATGCAAATATATAGTCAAGAAAAAAATTTAAAGTATGTATATGCACCTACACATGGAAAAGTAGTTTAATATACCATTAGCATTAACTGGTTGTTTGGATAGAAAGAAAGTAAAAAGAGAAAAGAAAAAAAATGAGTAAGGAAATGATACGAGGACTTGTGGCCACTATTAGATGTCATAAGCACATAAATAGACATATATATAAGATGACACCCCTTACTTGTAAGTCTCCGATAATTATTTTTTAGTTTAATATTGACGATGACTATCAATGAATGAAAATAATCAAAATATAAAATAATCATGAAAATATCATATTGGGGCTGCTGTTTATATCTTTAAATCCTCTTATATCACTATTCCATATTCAACTCAACTAAGGAAGCACGAGAACAACAAAACAATAATTTTTTGTCATGTTGTTAGAGTATATGGATTTATAGTTCTCTCTCTTATGTTTTTTCCATTATCAAGCAACGGATAAGAGGCAAAAACCTCGAATGATGAAGGTTCATGCTAGATCCATTGTTAACTTTGTAACCTCTATTTAGGCTCCTTAGTTGGTTGTTGCAATAATGAGAAGGAGATGATCTTTACCCATGATTTCATGGCTCTTAAAAGCCTCCATGATCATATTTATTGTTAAAACCCATGCTAGGAAAATTCAATATTGTAAGATTAACTAGTAATAAATAATGCAATTATCGAAAACAAAAAAGTAGATCAAAATAAAAATACATGAAGATATAGATTTATTGAATTTGTAAAATCGAGTATAAGTGATTGAATCAAGATTAAACCTCTGACTTTAAGAAGGTTTTGACTTGTCCATTCGAGTTTTGCAACGTATCTCCATGACCTTTACAATCACATTATAGATTGAAAATACTGTCAATCACAACTATTATGAATTAAGAAGATGCAAAATTTCTCTCTTAAACAAAAAAATGAAGATGACAGAACTCAAAGAAGATGAAAATTATATTTTTCTATTACTAACTCTATTACCTCTATTTTGCCTCTTTAGTTGGTTATTGAAAATAATTATAATCAATGATCCTTGTGCATGATTTCATGGTTCATGAGACCTTTTGTGATCATCTTTTTTGTTTAAACCCATGCAAGGAAAATTGGTACAGCTAGACTAAAATTAACACAGTAATAAATAATGCAATATTTGAAAATACAAAATAAATTACAGCAAAAATACATGAAAAGACAAATTCATCAAATCTATAAAATTGAATATAAATGTTTTAACACAAGGTTGAAACCTCTAACCTTAAATTATTTGTTGCCTACCTATTCGAATATTTTGCAACATATCTCCTAAGCTCAATCACATCATGGATTAAAATCACTGCCTATCGCAACTATTACGAACCAAAATGAGGTAGAATTTCTCTCTCAAACATGAAGACGAAGATGCCAAAAATTAAAAAAGATAAAAAAATATTACTTTTCCTTTTCGAACAAGTAACATATATGAATAGTTTTGATGTAGACAAATTTAAACCTTATTTGAGTAATTTTTTCAACAAAAGAAATAGTTTAAATAAACTTTATTGAAATTTAAAAATTAAATAAGCTTTAAGACTTGAAGTTATTCAAATATGACATATTTTATTTAGATAAAACTAGTGAGGTTAGGTTTAAAACAAAACCAATGAATTGAACTCCCCCTAAAAAAAAACCATTTGACCTTTAACCAAAACTGGTAAGTACATGCATCTATGGTGGCCTAGTGCTTGTGTAGGCCTCAACCAAATAGAAAAATTTAGGTGTCCCTTGGGATGCAACCCCAATTGAAATCATGGCTTTATAAAGCATATAACATAGCACATATGTTACCAACATGGGATTTCTAACAACCTTAACACCAACCAATTTTTCTTCCTTATCAACTAGACACAATGAGATTAAGTTCTCATTCACCATAGATATTAATCTTATATTATAATCATACATTGTGTATCTATGTGCAACAACCTATGTTTACCATAAGATAAACTTTGTATACATATACATATTTTGTATTTATATACCCTTAATTAAACATAGATATCCAACTTTTACAACATTAATAATCCTCATCTTCTATATGCAAATGATAAATTGTGATGTCAAGATAATTAACATTTCGTTGGACAAAAAAATAGGTGGTGAAGGCTTTAGATTTTGGATTGTCCAAAATAGGTCAAAGGCCTATGTTAATACATTGATGAAAGGGAGTTCTAGATATTTGGATCCAGAGTATCACTATTGACAAGTGACTGAAAAATCTAATATATATATTCATTTCAGATTATTTTATGAGAAGGTTTATGTGTTGGGACAAAAATCAATTAACAGGAAAGAGCTAAGTGAATTTAGTAATATGCTTAGGGCTAAAAAATGCTACCAAAATGGAATCCTTTATCCAATCATTTAATCCATTTTCAAGCATAAGATTGTTATTGAGTGTTTGAAGAAATATGTGTGATTGCAAGAGTTTTTTACATGATAAAGGAATCTAAGAGCCATCAACGAATGTTGTTTGGGGCCTTGAGGTTGCATTGTAATTGCAGGAAACTACTAAGGGTGAAACCATACTTGGAAGGGTCAGAAATGCAATAAATGTAGAGGATGATGCCCAAGATTTAAGGTGTGAGACTTAAAGGATGAAAGTAGAGAAAGATTTAGCAGCTTTGTCATCAAACCAATTGATGATGAACAATGCTCAACAACCAAAGATTCTTAAGTTATAACTTCTGGGGCAGTGTTCTTTAAGCTTAAGAACCTTTAAGGTTGATAGGAAAAAGATGGTAATTAAGGTAAATATTACAGCTATTAGTTGCATTATATTTGATACAAACAAAATATTTTCTCAAGAAATAGAAGAAAAATATCATAGAAGACTTGGCATATATATCCAAGATTAATGAAAGTACATGTTCCTTTTTAAGCAAGTATGATATTAAATTCATCTGTATTCAATTTCAATGAATGTTCCAAACCAGCCCAAGCACTTATATTTTTGAAATGTTTCAGTTACCTACTATAGGACTCTTTTGCTTGTCTCTTTACTTTTTTTCTTTTGCTTTAATTTCTATTGAAAACATTATAATCATAATTCTTGTCACATGACACTCCTCGCTCACTAGTCCATGTCAAGGGACATTTATCTTTTCAATTATCTACTTCACAATCCCACAACACCATAAAAATCCAAGTAAGACCATGACTATTAGTTGAGCCAACAATTGGATAAAGACTTAACGATATAGTAAATTTACATATATACAACACTTTGATGCATAGAATCCTTATGTTCAATCCAATTATATTTAGCCCTTAAAATTTTTGGACTAGCTTCACCATGATTTGCATGCATGATAAAATTTGATACTTGCCAAAAAAAGACCAAATTTTTAGAAGATAGGTATGCTATAGCCTTCAGTAAGGATAATAGAAGTTGCCAAATATATGAAAAGTATTATCAAGGTAAGGAGGTAACTAAGTAGTGAACAAATCAATGTCGATAACATAATGTAATGTTTTGTTTTTGATAAGAATAAAGATATCTCTAAGATGTAGTTAGAATTAATCTACAATCTTTATTTCATAGTTGATAAGGATTTAGATAAGTTTTATCTTAATGGTTCCCAGATATTATGATAAGTTTTATTTTGATTGTTCCTATAGACAATGATAAGTTTGATCTTGATGTAATTTGTTTTTATCACTTGTACAATATTTTCAATATAAATACATAACTCACTTTTCACTAGAAACCAAGCAAGTGAGATTCTCTTTTACATTTTCTTAAACTTATTCTTCACCTTGCTAAAACTTCAACATGGCTAAAAGTTTTATATTCTGTAAATAAAGTTTGTCAACTTTTGCATCAACCTACCCAAGTACTCTGGACTACTGTCGAACATATCCTTCTCTACCTTAAGCACACCATCTAGAGTAGACTTCACATGTAGCCATCTGAATCTCTAAGTTTACAGGCCTACTCAAATGCTGATTAGGTGGGTTATCTTGATGAAAAGTGTTCAACAGCTGGATATTATGTTTATTTGGAAAAGAATTTTAGTATCCTGGAATTGAAAAAAGCAACCCATAGTTGCTACATCAAGAACAGAGGCTGAGTATAGAGGAATTGCACATGCCATTATAGAATTAATTTGGAGCTTCATCTATTTTTACCCAATTTGCCTATTTTGTGTGGTGATAATCTAAGTGCAACTTATCCTACTGCTAACCCAATTTACCATGTATGAACAAAATTTATGAAAATTGATTGACTTGCCAAGGAAAAAGTTGTCAATAAATCCCATAATGTTAGGTATATTTCATCTAAATCAATTAGCTGATATTTTTACCAAGCCTTCACTCAGTTTGTTTCTGAGCAAGCTTAAGGTGTCTTCACCAACCATTCACTTGGAGGGATATTATAAGGATAAAGATATGTCTAAGATGTAGATAAAATTGATCCGTAATCTTCATCTCATAGTCGATAGGGATTTAAATAAGTTTTATTGTTATTATTCTTGGAGATTATGATAAGTTTTATCTTGATTGTTCCTAAAGATTACGATAAGTTTTATCTTGATGTAATTTGTTTTTATCTCTTGTATAATATTTTCACTATAAACACGTGACTCATGTCTCACTAGAAAACAAGTGAGTGAGATTCTTTACCTTATCTTAAACTTATTCTTTGCCTTGTCAAAACTTTAACGATTTAGTCGATTGAACTGTTCTTGCAGATTGTTTACCTGTTTTTCATTTAGGATATTGTAATTTTCTTCTTCTTTGATCTTGCAAAATTTTGAGCCAGATTCTCGTCGCTTTATTCATGGATTCATTCATATTGAATGCAAATCACATTACTCTCTTGATTCCTACTTGATTCTGTTATTTCTGTGATGCCCATTTGTACCATCATTGCATTTCTTGTCTTTCTTTAGTCATATATTTCTTAAATTCATCTTTCAAATGAAAAAAAAAAAGCCTAAAAAGATCAGAGATTTAAATAGTGCGACAAAAAGTTATAGCTGTTGTTTTACAATTTAAGTTCCTTTCCATTGTTGATACTCACCATAATCAAGATAAAAATAGTAAGTAATCCATAGCAATTAAATTTAAAACTGTGAATTGCATGTGCATGTATTGATTCAATTTAAATGTGAATAATTTTTATAAATAAAAAATCCTAGAATGTTATTAAATAATTTTAAAATTATTAAAAATTATTAAATTTTATAATAGGTTGTGCAAAATGAAAAAAATTACAATTGTAATTACTGCAATAACTGCAATAGCATTCATTATAATTATAACAAACTTGACGTAATAAAAATATATGTGACCGAAATTAAAATTCTAAACTACATAAAAATAAATTCATTACACATCATTCAAACTAGACCTGCTCATGGGTTGGGCTTGGCTAGATTCAGGTCAGGCTTGAGTATGGTATTAACATTAAATATGCTTGTCCAAGCTCAACCTGACCCGGCCCAAAATATGGGCCTCGAATTTTGCCCAAGCCCGCCCATATTTGTAAATAGATAGTCTAAGCTTGTTTAGGCTCACCCATATTATATTTTTTTATAATTTATTTTTTAAAAAATATATTTTTTAAAATTTAATTTTTATTAATTTAATAATTTTCTTTTATTAAGTTTATAAATATAAATAATATAACTTAGCCTTTAAAGTTTATACTATAATATTATTTATATGTATTATTTATATAAAAAAATTACATAATACATAAAATATAAAATAAATATATATCATGTAATAGTAAAATGGGTTCGGTTGAGCAAGGCTCGAGCTTTGAAAGTTGAACCAAAAGCTTGGTTCATTTTTTAATCGGCCCTATTTTTTTGTCCAAGCCCATTTTTTGGGCCTATTATGTTTGTTCAAACCCTCTCAAATATCAGGTGGATCTTCGGGCTTAGGTGGATAGCCCGCCCTTGAACAGGTCTAATTCAAACATTTCTGATTCTAAAATTTGCTTGCAACCACAAATGGGTTATATTTCTGATTTTAAGAGTGCTCCATAGCTTGACTATATTAACATTAACAAAGGTTAAATACTCATTTGACCCTTATAATTTAGTCTGATTTTTGATTTGATATATGAAAAAAAATATTTTGTCAACTTGGTACCTATAGTGTCATTCCGTCCAACACATTACTAGACTTGGCAAATCATATATCTGTGTCGTGTTCATTTATTTTGTTGTGTCATAATCATATTTAAAGTATTTTATATTTATATAAGTTTTTATATGTTAATAATTCTTATTATATTAATTTTGAGATATTCGTATATTTGTGTCATATTTGTATTATGTTTTATGTCGTGTTTTATACTATGCTTTAGTTATTTTCTGTGTATAGTATAATCATATAATGTCTAATATTGTTAGGTGTATATGTTGCATCAAAATGGGATTCCATTACAATAAAAAAAATCAGCATGGATTTTATGGCAAATAAAATGCCTCCATTTAGCCAAAAAATCTGTATAAGCTGTTTAAAATTGTTTTTACGATCATCATTTCTTTTTTTATTAAAAATTTTAAAATTCATTTTATTGTTCTGTAGAAAATAACAAGTTTGAGGTTTTAGGCTTTGTTTTTAGAATACGATAAAATATGAAGGGGAAGTTGAAAATTATTCTTGATTTTATGAAAAGAGAGTTTGGCATCAATCAAAAGCTAAGAAGTAAAGGGATGAGTTCGACCAAAAGGTAGGTTCGTATATGTATTTTTACATTGACTAATTTTTGAAACATGTGTTAGGAATTTAGAAGACCTATACAGTCATAGAGCACACAAAAAAATGAAAGGAGATTAAGAAAAAAAACTGCAGTAATTTCTAACTTAGTTTAATAAAGAAAGACAAGAGTAAAAAGTTACAAAAAAATATTACTCTCTCTATCTATTATTCAAAACTGAAAATGCTTATATATAGACTCATTTCTAACTAACAAAGCTAAAACCACTCACCTATAAGTTAAAAATTAAGAGCCTATGTCTAACAAACATTTCCTCAAACAGATGGCATGCATAAAACACTAAAACAGAAAACATGTTGAAAACTAAGGACATGACTAACAAACTCAACTAACTAGTCAAACATTAATTCAATTTTGAATCATACTTTCAACACTCCCTCTTGATTCAAAATTGCACACTCCAAGCTTTGATCTAAAATAGACATGTTTCTTATAAAGGAGTGATTTTGTCAACACATCTGCCACTTGTTCATTGGTGTTGCAATACTTCAACTAAACTTGACTTCCAGCTACTAAATCATAGATAAAATGAATTTGAATGTCAATATGCTTTGTTCTTCCATGAAATGCTGGATTTTTGCTCATTGTAATTGTAGCTTTGCTGTCACAAAGAATCTCAGTTGCACCTTCCTGTTCTTGGCCAAAATCAGAAAGTAGATGTCTGAGCCATACAACTTGACAAGCAGCTGAAGTTGCAGCAGTATATTCAGCTTCAAAAGATGATAGTGTCGTGGTTGCTTGCCTCTTTGAACTTCAAGTGATATCTCCAGAGCCAAGATGAAAAATGCTTCGTGAAGTGTTTTTTCTGTCATCCAAAGAACCTGCCCAATCACTATCTATAAAACCCATCAGACGAAAGTTGGAATTTGCAGCATACCAAACCTCATAATCTACTGTCCCAGCCACATAGCGTAGGATTCGCTTTGCTACTCTAAGATGGTGCTTTGAAGGGTTATGCATAAATCGAGAAACTACACTGATTGAAAACATAATGTTAGGCCATGTATGAGTCAAATAAATCAATCCACCCACCAAACCTCTAAAAATCTTTGCATCTTACATACCGGTATCATCTTTAACCTACAACTTCTCATTCAAGTTCATGGGTGTGGCTGCTCCTTTACAATTCAGCATATGAAATCTTTTAAGCAAATCAGTAGCATATTTCATTTCAGAAATAAAAATAATGCAATAATCCTAAATCTGTCATCTCAAACTTCTTAATCATACCAACTTTAAAATCATCAATTAAAGCACTAGATGATCCCATATAAATTATGTCATCAACATAAAGGCAAATCACGAGCAAATCAGTACCTTGCCTTTTTAAGTACAAAGTAGGCTCATTGTCACTTCTTATATACCCATTTGAACAAAAATGAGCATCTATCTTATTATACCAAGCCTTTGGTGCTTACTTCATCCCATAGAGAGCCTTCTTTAACTTGCAGACTTTATCTTCTTTGCCATTGATGATGAATCCTTTAGGTTGAGTGACATACAATTCCTCCAATAGCTCTCCGTTCAAAAAGGCAGATTTGACATCAAATTGCTACATAGATAGTTTCATGTGAGCAGCAAAAGTTAAGAAAGTTCTCACCGTTTCAAAATTTGCAACAAGAGAGAACGTATCTTCATAGTCTATGCCATAGGTCTCTGTGTATCCCTTTGCAACAAGCCTTACCTTATGCTTTTTAATGCTTCCATCAGCATGGTACTTTGTTTTGAAAATCTACTTTAGCCCAATAACACTTTTTCCTTCAGGTAAATCCATCAACTCCCATGTTTGATTTCTATTAATGGCATTCAACTCTTCCTTCATAGCTTTAATCCACTCTTATTTTACAGTTGCTTCTTCAAAGCTAGTTGGTTTAGCAACAAATAAGGATTGTGTGTTGGCAAATATCTCTCTTAGGGATTTGAACTTCATTGGATGAGATTCTTCTGAAGAACTTCCTAAAGTTGTTTATGTAGATGAGCTACTGGACAGCCTATGTAGGCTATTTATTGGTGTTGATTGCTCAAGAGAATTAGACATGATTGCTGGAACCTCATTGTGGGCTTCACTTGGAGCCTCAAGGTCTACGAAAACATTAGTTTCGACTACTTCTCTTTTGTTAATCCAATTCTAGCTTGCTTTTTCATCAAATACCATATTCCTACTAACAATGACTTTGCCATTCATAGGGTTGTACAACCTATATGCTTTGGATTGTGTACAATAGCCAACAAAAATGCATTTTCTTGACTTTTCATCAAGTTTGCTATAATTTTTAGAACTAACCAAAGCATAAGCAATACAACCAAAAACACGTAAATGGCTTACCCAAGGCTTGAAACCATACCAAGCTTCATAAGGAATCTGATTTGGGACTGCTCTTGTTGGTGATAAATTTAGAAGATAGATTGCTGTAGTAGCTTTTAACATGCTTACTACCATCTCCATAATAGTGTTGTTCTTTCGCTCTGCTACACCATTTTGCTCAGGTGTGTAAGGTGCTGTTAGTTCCTTGTGAATACCATTTTCTTTACAAAACAAAAAATATTGGTTAGATAAAAATTCACCTCCTCTATCCATTCGAAGTGCCTTTATTGGTGCCTCGCTTTGCTTTTCAACAAAAGACTTAAACTTCTTGAAGTTGTCAAAAGTTTCAGACTTAAGCTGCTGAAAATAAACCTAACTCATGCGACTATAATCATCAGTAAAAAGTAAAAAATACTGATTACCACCAATAGATTTAGTCCTCATAGGCCCATACAAGTCAGGATGCACTAATTCTAGTAATTTAGATGCCCTTCAAGACTTGCTTACAAGAAATGGAAACTTACTTTGTTTTCCATATATGCAGCCCTCACATAACTCAAATGATTCAATTTTAGGTAGCCCATGCACCATTTCTTTTCTACTCAACAACTTCAAAACTTTCACATTTTAATGCCCATACCTCAAGTGCTATAAATTAGACTCACTTTTCTTACTAGCAACAAGAGCATGATGATAAACACTAGAGACTGCAAGAGGGAACATCTTGTTTCCTACCATAGACATTTTGACAACAACTTGACTAGATTTTTTATCTTTAATAACACATGCATCACCATCAAACAAAATTGAATAACCACTAAACATCAATTGCCCAACACTCAGCAAGTTATGTGACAAGCTAGGAATGAAGAAATTTCACTTTACCACAATCAGTCTCTAAAGCTACTGGTCCTTTGCCTTCAACTTGAATTGGCCTGTCATCACCAACTCTCGCCGTCAACTTGTGTAACTCATCAAGCTCACGAAACAAGGATTTTACCCCAGTCATGTGATTAGAATAGCTGCTATCAAGAAACCAAACACCAAATACATTGCTTGAATCACCATATCGAGCCATAAATAAACTTTCGTCATTGTCCTCTTATGCGTAGCTTGCTTGCTTTTCCCTTCTCCAATAATTTGCCTTGATATGTCCATACCTTTTGCAATAATGACATTAGACATTCTTGTAGTTTTTTTTCTCCTCAAAATACTAAGAATTACTTTACTTTTCAGAAGGCTTGTTGCCTTTGCCATGGAAATCACTTTTGCCATAGTGTCTATTCTTCCTTTGACCTCTTCCAGTGCCTTTCTTTGACTGGCCTGATAACTCTGTCTTCACCTAAAAAGCCTTTTTTTCATTCTTATCATAAGAGCTATTCAATCTTGCCTCATGTGCTTGCAAAGAACCCATTAGATCATCGAAAGAAAATACAGACAAGTCTTGAGATTCTTCAATGGCAACAACAACATGATTAAACATTGGAGTTAAACTCCTTAGAACTTTTGCAACAATGGTTTGATCACTAATTTTCTCTCCGAAAGACCTCATTTAACTTACAATTCCAAACACTTTCGATAGAAAATCTTGGACAGATTCACTATTATTCATGAACAAGGTTTCAAATTCATGTTGAAGAGTTTGAAGTTTGATAACTATTACCTTTGATGACCCTTAGAACTTTTTTTGCAAAATTAACCAAGCTTTCTTTGATGTAGTTGCAGCAGCAATCTGAGAGAATATAGACTCATGGATAGCCTATTGAATGAAGAATAATGCCTTGGAGTCTTTCTTTTTATTTTCTTTCAACCTCCATTCTTCATCTTGGTCAGTAAACCATTGCTCCACCAAGTCCCATAAATCTTGAAACATAAACAATGTCTTCATCTTAATGCTCCAGAACTCATAATTCTCTCCTTTGAAGATAGGAATCGTGGGTTGAGACAAGCTAACATAATTCCCATTTGCTATCATGGTGAACCACGCTTGGATACCAATTTTGTTGGGAATTTAGAAGACCTATACAGTCACAGAGCACACAAAAAAAATGAAAAGAGATGAAGAAAAAAAACTGAAATTATTTATAATTTAGTTTAATAGAGAAAGACAAGAGTAAAAAGTTAAAAAAATATTACTCTCTCTATCTATTATTCAGAACTAAAAATGCTTATATGTACACTAATTTTTAACTAACAAAGCTAAAAACACTCACCTATAAGTTAAAAATTAGGAGCCCACATCTAACACAAACATTTTCTCAAACAAATGGCATGCATAAAACACTAAAACAGAAAACATGCCGAAAACTAGGGACATGACTAACAAACTCAACTAACTAGTCAAACATTAATTCAATTTTTAATCATACTTTCAACAGCATGCTCTTAAGAAAGACCAAATTTCTATAATAGACCATATACTTTATTCAAACTTCATAAGGTCTTTAATAAAATCTTTCTTTCTTGAGTGAGAGAAATAAAAGTATATATTTCTTGCTACCTTTCAAAAGCTAATTCTATCTCTTGATAAAAATGATAAAAAATGCATTAACCGTAAATAAAACCCCAAAATGGCAAACCAATTTGCTTATGATTTTAGAAACTTGTTCTTCACTCTTCAGCCAAACTATGAAAATTTTTGAAAAATTCATTGTCTGTGGTTAATAATGGGCCAACTGCTGTAATAGAAGACTCAATACCTTATGTGCTTTCGGGACACAATGTGCTTCTCACAGAGAGCATTGTTTCTGGCTCTGCTAACAAACTTCACGTCGCTCGACCTTCTACTGCAATCATGGATGAACAAATCGGTAAACAAATTGCTTCCTTCTCTCAAAAGGGTCTCTTCGCAAGATCAAGCCTTGATACAAAATTGTGAGATTTTAAAAGATAAAAAATTGTACTTTGAAAATTTTAAGGTAAAAAAATTATTTCTAACAATTATTCCTTAATACTGTGGTTTTAAAAGCTTTGAAATGATATTCATGTCCAATACTGTTAAACTAAGAATGTATAAACTATTAAATTTAAGATAAAGAGAATATTTTTTTATTGTTCTCTTATCTTATCCTAAAAATTTGTTATTTTATAGTGTCTCTAAAGATCATCCATAATTGTATAATGGATAAAATTTTCAAGAAATCAGTAAGAAACGAAAAAAAATTAAGGGAAACCTGAAGAAAAAAGGTACAAAACAAGTATTGCAGATTTGCTAATGAGTCTCTATTGGATATAATTTCAAAAATATGGCAAAAATTATCATCACCAAAGAGGCTCACGACACTTGGACTATTGGAACATGTTGAGGGTAGCTAATTGCAATGAGAATCTAGTCGTTGAAAGATTAAAGACTATAATAACAAAATTGAGTGTAAGCCAAATCTAATTTCAGGTTGAGAATATTGAAGGGACATCTAGTGCTTTGAGGTTAAGGATTCTGAGGAGTTAATTCCTGCTGTTAAGATTCAAAGGGAATTGTCTATGATAGTCTTAGCGGGTGTCTGGGGACATTGGAGATTTGATTAGGTATGAGCTGCTATTAAGTTGATTGCTGATTCTCTAATCAATTGGTAAATAATTCATTAGGTTATATTGACATGTTTTTAATGGAATTTTTTTGAAGAAAAAAAACACATCACTAAATAAAATCTTAATAATTTTGTTAAACGCAAAATTCCTTGCAAAATTACATATCACTTAACCTGCATCTCATATAGGATATTACAAATGTTGCATAGTACCACAAAGGCAAAACACACATGAGGTAACCAGGTCCACACAAAAAACATTTTTTTCTTCTTCTTCTAAATGGAATTGATTTCTTAACTTGCCTAACTCGCCTATTGGGAGGGCGCATGTATTTTTTTTTCCTTTTAGTGAACTTTAAGATTTGAGGAATAAAAGATTTGAATTCTGTTTCTTAAGCAAAAAGAATATACACCAATCATTGAATCAAATGTTAGTGTAAAGATGCATGTATTTATCGAAGCTAAGAAGATAAATTATTTTGTGAAAAGGTTTTACTTTTTTTAATTTTATTTTTGCTGTAGTTTTGGATCATATATATATATATATATATTTATATATATTAATGCCTTGGCAAATTCTGGAGTAGTAAGGTTAGAGATGGGTGGTGGTCAATTTTTTTTTTTTGAGTTATTTATTCTTGTTTATAGTCATTTATACACTGATCCCATATTTATTGCTTATTTGCAGGCATGATACTCAGTATGTATGGGAGTCTAAATAAGCATTTTCGATGTTTGTCTCTCTTGTTAATGGTAGAATAATGTGTTTTTAAGTCAGAAGCTAAGTCGATGTATTTGGAAAGTCCATGTACCATATGCAAAAAGTGTAATCTAATTCATGAATATCAATTTTTAGTAGTTTAATTGATATAAGCATGAGAGTAAAGAAGGATAACAACTAATACCAATATTTTCAGTAATTACGTTCCTTGTTAATATTCATTGATGTGATAATAACATGATATATTCAGAGGACAAAGTATTTTCAAGGTTCGTAATCGGGTGGCACGTACTAAAAATGTCAAAGCTTACCATCGCATAATATGATAATAACGCTACTTATAAATCAAGTAGGATTTATTCAAATCAGATTTATGTTTAACGTTAGTATTTTATTTACTTGTTTAAGTTTAATCTGGTTCAATTATTTAAACCTTAAATTTTGCTTAAATTTGGCTCTTAATGAGAATATAAAATGGAGGCCCTCTCAATTTCCAAATATAATTATTTTTCAAACAAAAAATTGAATATAACTAAATAAAATCAATCATAGCTAATTGCATCACTTCTTTGACTATTTCAAGGATATATATCATTGAGTCAACCCAAGTTAATATAAAAGTTTTTGAACTGTGGATTCTACTTTAGCATCTTCATTTCAAATCAGCATTTGTATCCCATCTACTTCTGCTTTTATTGAAAAAATAATGGCCATTGACTGTTCTCAGCAAGATGATTATGTAACAATTTAAATAAAACGTACTTCTAGCCATTGTTGATCAAGAGTCCAGCCTCGCTAGAAGTATACAAAGATGAACACCCCGTATAAGTCTTCTAGTCTATATCCTTTTCTTGATAATTACCTTATGATGGTGCACAGGTAATTTATATACACTAGACTAGCGACCTATACTAGAAGACTAATTATAGTTATATCCTACCATCAAAGAGTCTGTATTCTAATTAGGTACTAAAGTAGAATTAAACTCTTATCACTAGAGTAGTTAAACTGCATTAGGATTTACTTTATAATTTCACATTAATATTTTGATTTAATTATCTTGATCTATTTCTTATCATGTGGGCCATATAAAGTCCAACATTCTCCCATTTGGCCCATATGATAAATCAAGAACTTGAATAGGTGATAATTAAATCCAAAACTTTAACATGGCCATAAGTTACTCTAGCATGACTCCCACTCAATTAAAGATTTCACATAGCATGAATCATGGCGGTAGCATTCTAAAACGAATATTCCCTTCCATGTATTATAATGCATTATCATCTCTAAAAGAGCACCTTATGAGATAATATTTTATGAATGAATTTTTTGTAATTATTCAAGGTCCACTTGACATGTAAACTTCACAAATTGAAACATGTCATAAACTCTAAGAATGTGAAATTAACACAATCAAAGAAGCCAAAATACATCTTGACAAAATTTAAATAGCCCCATATGATCCACATGAATTTTAAACTGTTTTGTCGACAATCCTTTAGTCATGGGATCGGCTATTATTAAATCTATACTAATGTGTTGGATATCCATGTTTTGCTTCTTTATAGAGTTTCTAACAACAAGCTACTTTATATCTATTTTCTTGCTATGACTTCCACTTTTACATTCTTAGAAAAGCAAACTACATAAGAGTTGTCATAATAGATCTTTAATGGCCTTGCTGACAACTCTCAAACTAGAGATTTAATATCTTAACTTTATTGCCTGTGATATTACTTTATAACATAATTCCTTCGGCAGCTTTCATAGTCCAAGGCCATGAATACTTTAATATTTGCCAAGCACTTCTACAATAAACCTTATGCCAAGTTTCGTATAAACTTGATATATAAGGCCCATAATACTATATGCATATTTAATGCCTTTCATATGCTTTTTTTTCAAATTATTTAGAGATATTAGCTTAGATTGAAATATCTCTTTCATAATTTGTACCCTTATAGGTGAATAGCTTTGCATTCTAATTTTTCTCAAAACTATCCTGAAATAGGCTTTCTGAGATAGACTTAATGTCTTTTCAGATCTATTTCTATGAATTTTTATGCCTATAACATATGAAGTTTCACCCAAATTCTTCATATTAAAGTTTTGAGAAAGAAAACCTTTATCTCATGCAACAAAACTAAATCTCTTCTTGCAAGGAGAATATCACCAATATATAAGACTAAAATTATGACTTTACTCCCATTGACTTTAAGATACAAACAATGATCAACATTTTATTAAACATTAAACTTTACATACCATCAGTCGGATGCTTGTTTTAGTCTATATACTGATCTTTCAAAGAAATCTTCAGGTAGAATCATGTCTACCTCTTGTCAAGATCCATATTCGAATAAGTTATTTTTACCATCATTTATTGTAACTCTTAATAAAAATGAGCTACAAAAGCTATGGTAATTCTTAATGAAACTTTCATAGAAAATTGGAGAAAAAGTTTCATGGTAATAATTCCCTTTTGAGTGAAACCATTAACCATAAATCTAACCTTATACCATTCAAAATTACCTAAAACTAATTCAATGAGTTACTAGATTGGTTCATCAGCCATTGATTTCATCTTTTTTATCATAGCTTTATGCCAAAGTGTGAAATTTTCACTATTCATGGCTAGTGAAAATGATATCAACTTTATGTCCAATATCAAAGTTAGACTTTTGTAAGTATAAAACCAAATCATAGAAATAACTAGTTTCTTACCCATTAGATCTCTTAATTCTATAATCATTTATACATTTTGTACACTTTTAGTCAGTGAGATTAATAATCTATTGTAAAGGTTATACTCGATTTGATTGCTCTCATGTTAATTCTGTATATTTGTTTCGAGAAACCATCAAGTCCTTTACAAAAGATCAATATAAATAAATTTATTACTCAATATCAACCTTGTGAGGAAAGTTACTCCCACTAAACCCATGATCCATAAGAAATTTAGCATTTCTAGCTTACATAATCTTAGTTGAATATGAGAGACGTTTAAAACTTTTCCCTTCTAAGTTAATTGCATGACTTATAATTGCTAACTATTCTTGGATCCATTTTCCTTATGTTTGGGTTATAAACCTTCACTTTAACTGGATAACCTAAGTCTATAATGTCTTAAGCTGGATTTCAACTATTTTGTAATTCTAAAAAAATTTAGAAATTAATTTAGTTGGCACTTTAATAGAGACATCAATAGCAATTTTAATGCATCAATCCATAAACTTAGGGAAAGTTTATGATCTCTAAATATTATAGTGCTTTCTTTAGCTCCCTTTAGTACGCTTGTTAGTTTACTTTTCTTTAATGAAACTAACTTAAATATCAAACTCAAGAGTTTCAAGAACTCCATCATTGTCAATTCTCCTTAATTTGTATATGGAGATGTGACACAATTTTATACCATAACTTTAAAGGAGTTTTATCTATAGCACACCCTTATTACCAGAAATTATGCAAATAGTTAACAAAATTATTTTCGCTATCAGAATCCATATTAACAAAGAAAAATCTAAAAAAATTCTTTAAAATTTCAAAAATAAAATTTAAATTCAAAACCCTCTTTAATTAAGAAAATTTCTAAAAGATAAAACCTTTTAAAGTTTTAAAATAAATCTTAATTTCAAAAATGATCCTGATAGTCTTTAACGATTTCTATGGTAGAAGTTCCTCTCACTTTCCTTTGGTTTCCTTGACTTTATGAAACCTTAAATGGTTATAGAAATATAATTTGTTGAACATAAGTCCAACCACCATATGTTATTAGGAACATCACTAAAAGAGATTCATACAAAATGAGTTCACCTTTATTTTCGAGTCCTTTTTATACTTTTAGCAAATTTTTTATGTATCTAAAATAAAACAAAGTGAACGACTTGATGCCATTTTCTTTATTGGCATTTTTCCCTTCTTGACCTTTGTTACCTATTTATCTCTTTTTAGCTTGAGTCACTAGGCTAATTGAATTTAGTCTTTAATTTTTTAATCTCTTTTCCTCTTGAACACATATAACTAAGAGTTCATTGATAGATCATTTTCTTTATATGTGTTTCTCATGGTCATACTCATTACGAAAAAAGTTAAATATGAAAGTGATAAGATATTTACTTAAAAAACTCAATTCCGAAGAAACAATGTCTCTGAACTCCCATAATGTGCTCATGCACTACTTTAGAATTGTTGCACTATATTCCTGAAAGCTTCCTTATTACGGTAAAAGCCAAAACTTTATCAAATTTAACAATATGGTCTTCAGTGATTTTGCAATAATCCTTGACCTTATAGCAATTAGGATGAAATTCCAAATTAATTTACTAATATAGGATCTGATGTATATAATTCTTAAATGGTAAGATTGCTACCATTGTACGTCGAAATCTATTTTCTTCTTGCGTACTTTAGTTTTTGAGGACAAGTTGTTCGCCCGAAATGCTAAGTCAAGGTCCTTATACCAAAAATAACTTAATTTACTCTTTTATTAGAGTAATTTTTTCATCACCAAATAGCATTTTATTATAGCAACCTTATTAATCACAATAGTAGAAATTACACCAAAATGCAAGAAACTAAACTTTAATTGAATATTATATATTCAAATGTAAATCCAAATCTTTCTGTAGGAAGAGGTGCATCATGCATAACAATTTACATAACTTTAGTGATAAAATAATAACTTTAAAACACCAAAATTGAATAATCCATACTTATGGGCCTAAGAAAATTTAACTGTATTGCTATATATTGTTTTATCCTTTAGCCATTTTACAGAATTGATTATTTTCCTATGGGCCCAAATAAAATGTCATTTTCTTTATGTAGTTTTAAATAACTTCTATTTTATCTAAATCAATTAACTAAAGATGTTGTGGCTACTCTTAAATTAATAATTTAGAACTTAATAATAACATCTGACATATGCATAAAACATATTGCATATGACAAATAATACTTTATTGATGTTATTTTCCTGTGTAGTCAATTAAAGAAAACCTTATTTCAAATAACTACTAATTGTCATCTAAATCAACCAACTTAAGATGCTGTGGCTACTCTTAAGCTAGTGATTTAGAACTTTAATAATGACATTCATAATATATGCAGAATTCTTTATTGCATATTAATAATTACAACGGAATATAATATTAAATCATGTTAACTTATTATAATTATAGCATAAATAATTACGTATTAATGTCATCTTCCATATGTAGTTATTTAAAGAAAATTTTATTTTAAATAACTAATAGTTTAACTAAGTCAATCAATTTCAGATGCTATGGCTATTCCTAAGCAATTGATTTAGATTCTTTGTAATGACATAATATATATATATCATAAATAATTGCATACATGATTTAATAACTCAAATATATACCAAATAAATTCATGGCATAAAACTTTATTGATGTT
>JBBYHO010242351.1:0-33363 GCA_038382025.1 Adansonia gregorii | reverse complement strand
TGACATTTCAAGCTAACCCAAGAAATGCATTCGCTGTCCCTTTCACTTTGACATGACTATCAACCCATGCTTTTATGGTTCCAAGAATTTGCCTCAACGTTTTCTTGAATAATGAAGGCGTTAGCGCTTTGCAGTAAATTTGGTCTGACTTGGCCTTTTCTATGCTAAGCAGAGCTGTATACTCATTAATGGTAGGGACTAAATCTTGTCGATTAAAGGTGAAACATCGATATGCCAGATTCCAAAACTGTGTCACTGCTCATAAAAAGCCATCATCTAACTAAACTTGAAGTAAAAGAGCTATACCCGTGTACTTTCTAGTGAAGGCTTCTTTCTCGTTGTTATCCAACTGTCCCAAATATGCTTGAATTCTCGATAATCATTTTGATGGACCGATCTTGACCTCTTCATGTATTTCTGTGACATAGTTAGGCTTTAAGATGTCTTTGTCTTGACGTTGGCGACCTTGTAACCATGTTTTAATGTTTTTAAAGGACTCGATAATTGAGATAAGCTGTTGCCCCACAAGTGATGTCCCTTACTTAACATCAAACTAGACAATTATTCAAAAATGATGATAGTCATGACGGTTATGATGAAATGATGCATGCACCAAAACATAAACAAAGGAAAAATAAGTTAGTGGAATGTTTAGGAGACAAATGTAAGGAAATAAAGAATTTAAGAACATCAGAACAAAAAATTTATAACATGTCTTAGCCAAGGTGGTGAGACAAGTAATAGGTAGCATTTCAACATGCCAGGATGTAATATGCCCTTCATGAGGTGCTGCAATATCTTATTTTGATGGAAAAATAACTGACCAGTAGTAATATTTGTTTATCACCACTAGTGTAGATACGCATTAAGCCATGACTCGGACAGCATAATGGCTTACAGTTTAAGAAATTATGAACGAAGGGTTTTTTTCACCATCACTTATTTATACAAAGGTTAGTCATTGTTCGAGCGACAGGACGGCATGCCTTGATAAATGATAAAAATGTAAATATGGGTGACAATTGTATACTCATTCTCACCTAATAATTATGGTAATTAAGAGTAAAGGTTAGGAATATTTCCCTTCTTTGGGTATTCTAGCATTGTTCCAGTATGATTTAATATGGTTTAGCTCACAGGACTCATTATCTAAGGTTTAAGTTGATGCCAAAATAGGTATATGAATTGCTCCTCCATTCGATAAGGACAGTCGAGGGACCCCGATCCTAGATCCATCTCGAGTTTGGCGAAACAGGTTTGACCCATTGGATTTATTTCTTAATGCAAATATAGAGGGTTACTCACGAGAGACATAGGTAATTTACATCTGGGAAGTTATTACCATGCCTATATGAAGGGTAACTCACAAAGGCGGATAGCTCACTTTTTCTTAATGATTAGGTTATAACCACACCATGGAGTTTGGCAAGACACCAATGCACATGCAAGTGCATCGTGTGTGATGTGAAAATGATCAAACCTTTTTGTTTACTTCTGTATTTCCATTTTTATTAAACAGAAGATTATTCAAAAATAAGACAATCCTGGCAATCATGCCGAACAAAAGATTAGTTGACAAAATGAAAAAAAGGGTCATAGTTAAATAATGATCAAAGATCGAAAAAAATGGGAGCCTAGCAAGACACAGCTAGTTATTGGCCTAACTCTCTATATTATCCCCAGTGAAGTTGCTAAGTTGTTGTAACTTATCTTGAGGTGGATTCTTATGGATCTATGGGTGCATATGACTTAAAATATTTTTTTTGACTTGGGAATGTCTTCTTGACTGAGACTTTTCCTTCAGGACGTGATGAGAATAAGAAAGTATAAATTCTTGACTTATGACACAATGAGGAGGACCATAAGATTAATCACTTATCTTACTAGTCTCGGACGACCATCATGAAATGGCCAACGCTTGGAGTCACCCCTGATCGTTTCAGGCTAGGCATGATTGGATGCCTATTAAAACCTATGTTTTGAGTTACAAAACTAAAAACATCGATCTCGTGGTCTACATCGTACAATGATTCGTCATTTGGGTTTGGGAGTTGGTTACGCATGATAAGGTATGAACCTCTTCACGCTGCCCAAAATTGATACCTTACTAGCTATATCTTATCTCAATTTTGATTATCTCAATCTTACCTCATCACTATTTTGGTATAACACTATTTTTAATGCATGAATCGTATAAAAATGCAAATATGAGTTTTGATGAAAAAGATTTAATTTCATATATGCCCCAAAGAGATCGGGAATATAGAGATTTTTAATAAAATTACCTCTAGATTTTACTTTGAAAATGGAATATTCCACTTTGGGCACTAGAGAGATACCCACGTAGAACATTACCTTTAATTTTATTTCAAATGATTTAAAAACATGAATGCAAATAATCATCACAAAGAAATCATGTTAGTTAGACAATAAATGAAGTAACATAACATGGATAATTTAATGCAATGATAAAGAAAAGGAATAGACTATTGGAATTTATATGACAATTGGCATCGATTATTTGGGAATAACCGAATCGATAATTTTTTAGATACATTTAGGTTTCTTGATTAAACAAGGTTTGTTTGACATATTCATTGAAATAGAAGAAGAAAAAAAGGATTAACTATAGTTGAAAGATAAGGTTAGATTATCCTCTCAGAAAGATAGGTTGGAGTATTCCTATGGATGGCAAGTAATTTCAGATAGATGAAGATTTTTAAATCTTGACAAATTTGAAAAGTGGTGTTAGAGTATCCCCTCAGAAGGTTAGGGTTAGAGTATCCCCATAGGTGATAAATCATTTTGACAAGGGAAGATTTTTCAATCTCAACAATTTTGAAAAGAGGAGTTAGAGTGTCCCCTCAGAAGGTTGAGGTTGGAATATCCCAAAAGGTGGCACAACTAGCACTCTTTAGAGAAGTTGTGTTGAAAAACATAAGCTGATAAAACTTTGTGATTTAGGAAATGTGGAGCTTTTCAACAACTTTTGGCAAAAAAATTATCGTGAATGAGATGCTAAAGATGTAAAATATGTTTGTGCCTTGATACGAGTCTAATGGAGGTCAAAGCATGTTCTTAAGTCTAATCGAGGTGATACGGAGACATCCAAAGGTCTTAAGATAAACCTCGAGAAAATAACTTAATTTTGACCATGATCGAAAGCAGGGGACAGCATTATGCTATCCCATTTCCCTAATTTGTTCTAAATTGGTTTGAAAGCTTTAGAGGTGGATAAGATACCATTAGAAAGGTAACTCAACGAGGGTTAATCTAAAAATATTCTCAATATCCCAAAAAGTCACTTTTTGGGGGGAATAAACTTTCAAGTTTGAATCCATTACACTGCTGGCACTGCATATGAGGAGCAAGTTCATTCACCAAAGGAGATGAACATGGATTTTCATAATTATATCCACTCTTTTCATCACTGGGCATCATAAACACATTTTTCTCTTTATGATATATGAAATTGTTACTTTAATTTAATAAGTAAAGCTTTTCTTTCCATCATTTTCTTTAGAACCAAAGTTCATGTGCCAAATAGAGATGAACATAGATTTTCATAATTATATCAATTTTGTTCTTGATTCAGCATCATAAACACATTTTCCTCACATGGATATAGGATATTCATGCTTTTTTTTAATAGGAGAAGCTTATCTTTCCACCATTTTCTATAAAATTAAAGTTCATCCACCAAAAGACACGGACATGTATTCTCATAATTATGTCTATTTTTTCCTTGGTATCATAAACAAATTCTCCTTATTAGGATATGTGATACTGATGCTTTGATTTCACAAGAAAAAGCTTTTCTTTCCAATATTTTATGTAGATCAAAGTTCATTCACTAAGAGACATGAACAAGGATTTTTTTTACTTATATCCATTCTATTCTTGATTGGCATCATAAACATGTTCTCTTTATTGGGAAATTGATATTAAAGCTTTCATTTAACAAGAAAAGCTTATTTCCCCACTATTTTTCATAGAATCATAGTTCATTTGCCAAAAGAGATGAACTAATCATATCCGTTCTTTTCATAATTAGGCATCATAAACACATTTTTCTTATTGGGATGCATGATATTGATGCTTTAGTTTAACAAGAGAATTTTTTCTTTCCACTATTTACCTTTAAATCAATGTTCATCTATGAAAAGAGAGGAACATGGCTTCTCATAATTATATCCATTCTCTTTATGATTAGGAATCATAAACACATTTTTCTCTTTAAGGTTTAACAAGAATAGCTTTTTTCTGTACCATTTCATTTAGAATCAAAGTTTATATGCAAAAAGAGACAAACATAGATTTTTATAATTATATCGATTCTCTTCCCTATTCGACATCATAAACACAATCTCTTAATTAGGATTCACGATGTTGATGCTTTGCTTTAAAAAGAAAACTTTTTCTTCCCACCATTTTTGTAGAATCAGACTTCACTCACCAAAAGAGATGAACTTGGTTTTTCATGATTATATCCACTCTTTTCATGATGGGGATCATAAACACATTTTTTTCATTAGGATACATGATATTGATGCTTTAGCTTAACAAGAAAAGCATTCTTTACACCATTTTCCTTAGAATCAAAGTTTGTCTGCCAAAAGAGATGAACTTGGATTCTCTTAATTATATCTATTCTTTTCTTGATTGGGCATCACAAACATGGTCTCCTCATTAGGATGCATGATATTGATGCTTTGGTTTAACAAGAAAAGCTTTTCCTTCCATTATTTCTCATAGAATCCAAGCTCATCTACTAAAAGAGACGAACATGGATTTTTGTAATTCTATCCATTCTTATTGACTAGGCATCGTAAACACATTCTCCTCATTAGGATATATGATATTGATGCATTGGTTTAACATAAAAAGTTTTTCTTTTTACCATTTTTGATAGAATCAAAGTTTGTCACCAAAAGCGATGAACATTGATTTTTGTAATTATGTCTTTCCCTTTCGTGCTTGGGCATCATAAACACATTGTTTTCATTGGGGAACATGATATTGGTGCTTTGGTTTTTTTTAAAAAAGCATTTTTTTCCAATATTTTCCATGGAATCAATGTTTGTCGAGCAATGAAGGTGAACATGGATTTTCATAACTACATCCACTCTATTCTTGGTTAGCCATCATAAATACGTTCTCCTCATTGGGAAAAATGATATTGATGCTTTCATTTAATAGGAAAAGTTTTTTTTCTAGCATTTTCCATAAAATCATAGTTCATCTAGTTAAAGATACAAGCATGAAATTTTGTAATCACATCCGTTCTTTTCATAAATAGGCATCATGAACATATTCTTCTTATTGGGATACATGATATTGATGTTTTGGCTTAACAAGAAAAGCTTTTCTATTCGTCATTTTTCTTAGAATCAAAGTTCATGCGCCAAAAAAGACAAATATAGACTCCAAGAATTTTATCCATTCTTTTCATGATTAGGCATCATAAACACATTCTCCTCATTGGGATACATGATATTAGTGCTTTGGCTTAACAAGAAATGCTTTTCCTTCCATCATGCCCTTAGAATCAAAGTTCATCTGCCAAAAAAGATGAAAATGAAATTTTGTAATCATATTTATTTTTTCATGATTGGGCATCATAAACAAATTCTCCTCACTAGAATACATGATATGGATGGTTTGGTTTAACAAGAAAATCTTTTTTTGTAAACCATTTTTCGTAGAATCATAGTTTATTAGCCAAAAAAGACAAACACAGATTCTCATAATTATATCCATTCTTTTCATGATTGGGTATCATAAACACATTTCCTTCTTGGTATACATGATATTAGTGCTTTTGTTTAACAGGAAAATTTTTTTCCTCCAGATTCCTTAAAATCAAAGCTTATTCGCAAAAGAGATGAACTTGGGTTTTCATAACTATATCTATTCATTTATTGATTGGGCATCATAAATATAGTCTTACCATTAGGATGCACGATACTGAGGCTTTGGTTTAAAAGGAAAAGCTTTTCTTTCCACCATTTTCTATAGAATCAATGTTTATCTGTTAAAAGAGATGAACATCGATTTTCATAATTCTATCCACACATTTATTGATTGGGCATTATAAACACATTCTCCTCATTGTGATAAATGATATTAATTCTTTGCTTCAACATGAAAAGTTTTTTTTAACCATTTTTTGTAAAATCAAAGTTGAACTACCAAAAGAGATGAACATGGATTTTCATAATTATGGCCATTCTTTTCTTGATTGGGCACCATAAACATATTCTTTTTTTAGGAGACATGATAGTGATGCTTTGATTTAACAAGAAAAGCTTTTCTTTCCACTAATTCATCCATCAAAAGAGATGAACATGGATTCTCATAATTATATCCATTTTTTCATGAATGGCCATCATAAATACATTTTCTTTATTTGGATACTTGATATTTATGCTTTTGTTTAACAAGAAAAGCTATTCTTTCCTCCATTTTCTTTAGAATCAAAGTTTGTCTACCAAAAGAGATGAACTTGTATTTTCGTAATATTACCTATTCTTTAGAATCAATGTTCATTTAGGAAAAGAGAGGAACACGGATTTTCTTACTTATATACATTCTTTTATTGATTAGACCTCATAAACACATTACCTTCATTTGGATACATGATATCGATGCTTTGGTTTAAAAAGAAAACCTTTTCTCTGCATCGTTTTTTAAAGAATTAAAGTTCATTCCCTGAGAGAGAAGAATGTGGACTTTCACAATTACATCTATTCTTTCAAGATTGGGCATCATAAAGACATTCTCCTCATTGTGATGCATGATATTGATGCTTTTATTTAACAGGACAAGCTTTTCTATCCACCATTGTTTGTAGAATCAGAGGTCATCGACAGAAAGAGACGAACATGGATTTTTGTAATTATATCCATTATTTTCATGGTTGGCCATCATAAATGCATTCTCATCATTAGGATACATGGCATTGATGCTTTAGTTTAACAAAAAAAATCTTTTTTCCACCATTTTCCTTAAAACCATAGTTCATTCACCAAAAGTGAAGAATAAAGATTCTCATAATTATTTTGATTCGGCATTATAAACACATTCTCCTCATTAGGATACATTATTTTGGTGCTTTATTTTAACAACGAAAACTTTTTTCTGCCTTTTTCGTAGAATCAAAATTTATTTCCCAAAAGAAACAAATATGGATTTTTGCAATTATATCTATTCTTTTCTTGATTAGGCATCATAAACACATTCTCATCGTTGTGATGCATAATATTGATGCTTTGGTTTATCAGGAAAGTTTTTCTTTCCACCATTTTTCGCATTCATCTGCCAAAAGAGACGAACAAGGATTTTCATAATTATACATGTTCTTTTCATAATTAGGCATCATAAACAGATTCTTTTTGCTAAGATGCATGATGCTATTACTTTGGTTTAACAAGAAAAAGTTTTCTTTCCATCATTTTTTGTAGAATTAAAGTTTGTCTGCTAAAAGAAATGAACATGGGTTTTCATAATTATATCCATTCTTTGCATGAATTGGTATCATAAAACATTTTCCTTATTGGGATACATGGCATTGATGCTTTGGGTTAACAAGAAAAGCTTTTCTTTTTGTCATTTTCTTTAGAATCAATGTTCGACAGCCAAGAAAGATGACATGGATTCTCATATTTATATCCATTTTTTTCATTATTAGGCATCATAAACACATTCTCCTCACTATGGTACATGATATTGATGCTTTAGTTTAACAAGAAAAGCTTTTGTCCCATCATTTTCTACAGAATCAAAGTTCCATCAAATGAGATTGATAAGGATTCTCATAATTATATCTATTCTTTGCTTTATTCAGCATCATAAACATATTTTCCTCATTGGGATACATGGTATTGATGCTTTGTATTAGCAACAAAAGCTTTTTTCCACTATTTTTGTCAGAATCAAAGTTCATCTGCCAAAAGAGATGAACATGGATCTTTGTTATTCTATCCATTCTTTTAATGATTGGGCATCATAAACACATTTTCTTCATTAGGATATATGACATTAATGCTTGGGCTTAACAAGAAAAGGTAAGAAAAGCTTTTCTTTCGCCAAGTAATATTCGTTCACCAAGTAAACAAACATGGATTTTTATAATTACATCCATTCTTCTCTTAATTATGCATCATAAAAACATTTTCTCATTTGGATACAAGATATTGATGCTTTGGTTAAAAAGAAAATATTTTCTTTCCACCGTTTTCCTTAGACTTATTATTCGTCTCCCAGAAAAGATGAAATGGAGTCCTGTGACTATATCTATTCATTTCTTGATTAGGCATCATGGACACAAACTCCTCATTGGGATACATGATATTGATGTTTTGGTTTCACAAGGAAAGCTTTTCATTCCAACATTTTCTTTAGAATCAAAGTTCGTCTGCCAAAATAGATGATTAGGGATTTTGATAGTTATATCTATTTTTTTCTTGATTAGGCATCATAAACACAATCTCCTTATTAGGATACATAATATTGATGCTTTGCTATAACAAAACTTTTCTTTTTAACATTTTCTGTAGAATCAAAGTTTATCCACCACAAGTGAGGAACATGGAGTTTTGCAGTTATATCCATTTTTTTCACTATTGGGCATCATAAACACATTCTCCTCATTCAGATACATGATAGTGATGCTTTGGTTTAACAAGAGAAGCTATTCTTTTCACCATTTTCTTTCGAAACATAGTTTATCTACCAAAAGAGAAGAACATGAATTCCTATAATTATATCCATTATTTTCATGATTAAGCATCATAAACACATTCTCTTCATTAGGGTACATGATATTGATGCTTTGGCTTCTCATGAAAAGCTTTTCTTTCCAATATTTTTTGTAAAATTAAAGTTCATCCCCTAGAAGAGATGAACATGGATTGTCATAATTATATCCATTGTTTTCTTGATTCAGTATCATAAACAAATTATCCTTATTGGGATATATGACAATAATGTTTCATTTAACAAGAAAAGCTTTTCCTCTCACCATTTTTTTGTAGAATCAAGGTATGTCTGCCAAAAGAGATGAGCATGGATCCTCATAACTATATACATTTGTCTCATGATCAGGCAACATAAACACATTTTTCTTCCTATAATACATGACATTGATGCTTGGGTTTAGCAAGAAAAGCTTTTCTTTCCATCATTTTTTATAGAATTAAAGTTTACCCGCCAAAAGAGATGAACATGGATTTTCACAATTATATCCATTTTATTCTTGATTGGGTATCATGAAAACATTCCCTTCATTGGGATACATAATATTAATTCTTTGGTTTAACAAGAATAGCATTTCTTTCCATTTTCTTATTGGGATACATGATATTGATGCTTTGGAATAACAAGAAAACCTTTTCTTTCCACCAATGCTTTGTTTAACTAGAAAAGTTTTTCTTTTCACCATTTTCCATAGAATCAAAGTGTGTCCACCAAAAAAGACAAACATGGATTCTTATAATTATAACTATTCTTTTCTTTACTAGGCATTTTTCTAGAATTAAAGTATGTCCCTAAAACGAAATGAATATGGATTTTCATAATTACATCCATTATTTTCATGATTTGGCATTTTAAACAAATTCTCATTAGGATACATGATAATGATGCTTTGGTTTCTCTAGGAAAGCCTTTCTTTGCAACATTTTTCATAAAATCAAAATTTATTCTCCAAAAGAGAGGGACATGGATTTTTGCAATTATATCCATTTTTTTGGATTGGGCTTCATAAATACATTCTCCTATTGGGATACATGATATTGATGCTTTGGTCTAATAAGAAAAGCTTTTCTTTTCACCATTTTTCTTGGAATAAAAGTTCATCGACTAAACAAGATGAACATTGATTCTTATAATTATATCCATTCTTTTCTTGATTAGGCATTATAAACACATTCTCGACATTAGGATCATGACACTGATGCTTTGGCTTCATAAGAAAAGTTTCTTTTTCCAACATTTTCTTGTGGAATCAAAGTTTGTCTGCTAAAAGAGATGAACATAGATTTTCATAATTATATGCATTTTTTTCTTGATTTAGCATCATAAGCACATTTTTCTCATTGAAATACATGATATTGATGCATTTCCTTAACAGGGAAACATTTCTTTCCTCCATTTTTTGAAGAATCAAAGTCCATCTGCCGAAAGACACGAACATGGATTTTCGTAGTTATATCCATTCTTTTAATGATTGAGCATCAAAAACACATTTTCCTCATGGGTATACATGATATTGATGCTTTGGTTCAACAACAAAAGTTTTTTTCACCATTTTTTGTAAAATCAAAGTTCACTTGTCAAATGAGATGTACATGCATTTTTGTAATATATCCATTCTTTTAATGATTGGACATCATAAACATGTTCTCCTTATTAGGATTCATGACATAGATGTTTTTTCTTTAAGATGAAAAGCTTTTATTTTCACTATTTTTTGTAGAGTCAGTGAAATGAACATGGGTTTTCATAAATATATCCATTCTTTTCATGATTGGGCATCATAAACATATTCCCTTTATTAGGATACATGATATAAATGCTTTTATTTCACAAGAAAACCTTTTCTTTCCACTATTTTTCTTAGAATTATTCATCTGCTAAAGGAAATGAATATAGATTTTTGTAATTATATCCATATTTCTTATTATTGGGCGTCATAAAGATATTCTCCTTATTAGGATACAACATAATAATGCTTTGGTTTAAGAAGAAAATCTTTTGTTTCCATTGTTTCCTTAGAATTGTAGTTTGTTTGCCAAAAAAAGATGACCATATAATTCTGTAATTATATCCATTCTGTTCTAGATTGCGTAGCATAAACACATTCTCCTCATTGGTAACATGATATTGATACCTCAACTTCATAGTAAAAGCTTTTATTTCCAACATTTTTTTATAGAATTAAAGTTCATCCTCCAAAAGAGATGAGTAAGGATTTTGATTATTATATCTGTTCTTTTCCTGATTTGGCATCATAAACATAATTTTCTCATTGGGATACATTATATTGATGCTTTGGTTTAACAAGAAAAATATTTCTTTCCACCACTTTTTTGTAGAATCAAAGCTCATCTGCCAAATGAGATGAACATAAATTTTCATAATTTTTAATGATTGGGCATAACAAAGACATTCTACTCATTAGCATACATGAGATAGATGCCTTACTTTAACGTGAAAATACTTTCTTTTCACCATTTTCTATAGAATATAAGTTCCATTGCCAAATAAGACGAATATGAAATTTCATAACTATATCCATTTTTTTCTTGATTAGGGATCAGAAACATAATCTACTTATTAGCATGCATGTTATTGATGCTTTGATTTCAAAAGAAAACCTTTTTTTCATCAGTTTCCATAAAATTAAAGTTCATCCACCAAAAAAGATGAACATGGATTTTCATAATCATATCCATTATTCTCATGATTGTGCATCATAAATATTTCTTCTTATTGGGATATAGGATATTAATGCTTTGGTTTAAATAGAAATTTTTCCCTGTCCACCATTTTCCTTGGACTTGTAGTTCGTCTACCAAAAAAGATGACATGGATTCTCGTAATTATATCCATTCTTTTCTTGATTGGGCATCATAAACACATTATCCTTATTGTGATACATGACATTAATGCTTTGGCTTTGCAGGAAAAGCTTTTCATTCCAACATTTGCTTTAGAATTGAAGTTTATCTACCAAAAGAGACAAATAGAGATTTTCATAATTGTATCTATTTTTTTCTTGATTAGGCATAAAAAACACAATCCACTCATCAGGATACATGATATTGATGCTTTATTTTAACAAAAAAACCTTTTCTTTCCAACATTTTTTGTAGAATCAAAGTTCATCTGCCAAATGAGACAACTATGGTTTTTTTCTAGTTATAACCATTCTTTTCATGATTGGGTATCATAAACTTACTCTCCTTATTCAAATACATGAAGATGATGTTCTTGTTTAATAAGAAAGCCATTCTTTTCACCATTTTTTTAATCATAGTTCATTTTCCAAAAAAGATGGGCATGAATTCTAATAATTATATTTGTTCTTTTCTTGATTAGGCATCACAAATACATTTTCTTTATTGGGTTATATGATATCAATGTTTTAGGTTCACAAGAAAAGCTTTAGTTTTCAATATTTTTCACAGAATCAAAGTTTGTCCCCTAAAATAGATGAACATGGATTCTGATAATTATACCTATTATTTCTTGATTCGGCATCATAAACAAATTATCCTTGTTGGGATACATGACATTGATGCTTTCATTTAACAAGAAAAGCTTCTCTTTTCACCATTTTTTATAGAATCAAGGTTCATTTGCCAAAAAAGGTGAACATGGATCTTCTTAATTATATCCATTTATTTTATGATTTGATAACATAAACACATTCTCCTCCCTAGAATACATGAAATTAATGCTTTGGTTTGAAAAAAAAACTTTTGTTTCCACCATTTTCCATAAAATTAATGCTCGTCTACCAAAAGAGATGAACATGGATTTTAATTATTCCATTCTTTTCATAATTAGGCATCATAAACACATTCTCCTTATTGGAATACACAACATTGATGCTTAGGTTTAACAAGAAAAGCTTTCTTTTCACCATCATCCTTAGAATCAAAGTTAGTCTGCCAAAAGTGACAAACATGGATTCTCATAGTTACATTCATTTTTTTCATGATTGGGTATCATAAACATATTTTCCTCATTAGGATACATGAATTGACGCTTTGGTTTAACAAGAAAAGCATTTCTTTCCATCATTTTTTGTGGAATCAAAGTTCATCTACCAAAGAAGATAAACATGAATTTTTGTAATTCTATTCATTCTTTTTCTTGATTAGGCATTATAAACACATTCTCCTTATTAGAATGCTAGATATTAATGCTTTGGTTTCATAAGAAAACCATTTTCTTTCAACCATTCTTCATAGAATCAAAGTTCATCTACTAAAGAAGATAAACATAGATTTCCATAATTATATCCATTCTTCTAATGATTTGGCATCATAAAGACATTGTCCTTATTGTGATACAAGATACCTTATGTTTTGGTTTAAGATGAAAATATTTTTTATCCATCATTTTCCTTAAAATCTTAGTTCATTCACCAAAAAAGACAAACAGAGATTCCATAATTATGTCTATTCTTTTCTTGAGTAGGCATCATAAACACAGTTTCTTCATTAGGACACACGATATTGATGCTTTGGCTTCACGAGAAAAGCTTTTCTTTCCAATATTTTTTGCGAAATTAAAGTTTATTTACCAAAAAAGACGAACATGGATTTTCATAATTATATCTATTATTTTCTTGATTGGGCATCATAAACAAAAATATCCTCATTTGGATACATGATATTGATGTTTTGGTTTAACAAGAGAAGCTTTTCTTTACACCAATTTCTGTAGAATCAAAGTTGATCCGCCAAAAAGATGAACATGAATTTTCATAATTATATCCACTTTTTTTATGATTTGGCATGATAAGCACATTCTCCTCATTTAGATGCAGGATAGTGATGTTTTGGTTTAACAAGAAAAGTTATTCTTTCCAAATTTTCCTTTAAATCATAATTTATCCACCAAAGTAGACGTGCATGGATTCTTGAAATCATATCCATTTATTTCTTGATTCGGTAATCGTAAACATATTTTCCTTATTGAGGTACAAGACATTGATGCTTTCAGTTATCAAGAAAAGCTTTTCTTTCCATTATTTTTCTTAAAATCAAAGTTTGTTTGCCAAAAAAGACAAACATAGATTTTCACAATTGTATCCACTCATTTCATGATTGGGCATCATAAACACGTTTTTCTCCTTGGGATACACGACATTGATGCTTTGGTTTAGCAAGAAGAGGTTTTTTTCCCTATTTTTCATAAAATCAAAGTTCATACGCCGAAAGAGATGAATAGGGATTTTTGTGATTATATCCATTTTTCCATAATTGGGCATCACAAATGCATTTTCTCACAAACGCTTTGGTTTGACAAGGAAAGCTTTTTTTCTACCACTTTCTGTGGAATCAAGGTTTGTTTGCCAAAAGAGATGAACATGGACTCTCATAATTATATCCTCTATTTTCTTGATTGGGCTTCTTCAACATATTCTCCCCATTGTTGTACATGATATTAATGCTTCTACTTCACAAGAAAAGTCTTTCTTTCCAACATTTTTTGCAAAATCAAAGTTCATCCACCAAAAAAGATGATTACCAATTTTTGTAATGACATCTATTCTTTTCATGATTTGGGCATCACAAACACATCTTTCTCATTGGAATACATGATATTGATGCCTTGGTTTTGGAAGAAAAGTTTTTCTTTCAACTTTTTTTGAAGAATCAAAGTTTATTCACTAAAAGAGTTGAACATGGATTTTTGCAATTACATCCATTTTTTACTTAATTCGGTGTCATAAACACATTTTGCTTATAAGGCTATAAGATATTGATGGTTTGATTTAATAGAAAAGCCTTTCTTTCTCTATTTTTTTATTAAGCATCATATACACACTCTCTTTATTCAAATGCATGATTTTGATGCTTTGGCTTGGCGAGAAAAGTTTTTCTTTTCATCATTTTTTGTAGAACCAAAGTTCATCTGCCAAAAGAGATGAACATGGATTTTTCATAATTATATCCACTATTTTCATGGTTAGGTGTCATAAACACATTTTTTTAATAAGAATAGATAATGTTTGATGTTTTGGTTTAGCAAAAAAAGCTTTTCTTTCCATTATCTTAGGATCAAATTTGTCTCTTAACAGTGATGAACATGGATTCTCATAATTATATCCTATCTTTCCATGATTTTGCATCATAAACATTCTCCCCATTAGGATACGAGATATCGATGATTTTGTTCAACAAGAAAAGCTTTTTTTCCACCATTTTTCTTAGAATCAAAGCTCGTTCACCAAAAAAACTAACATCGATTTTCATAATTATATTCTTGATTAGGTAACATAAACAAATTCTCCTCATTCGAATACATGATTTAATATTTTGGTTTAACATGAAAAGCATTTCGTTCTATCATTTTTCACAAAATCAAAGTACGTTCGCCAATAAAGATAGACAAGGACTTTCATAATTATATCCATTTTTTGCATGAATAGGCATCATAATGACATTTTCCTCGTTGCTATACATGACATTAATGCTTTGGTTTAACAAGAAAAAGCTTTTCTTCCCACCATTTTTCATACAATCAAAGTTTGTCTAGCAAAAGGGCTATTCATGCATTCTCATTATTATATCCATTCTTTCTAGGATTTTGAATCATAAACACATTTTTCTCATTGGGATACATGATATTGAAGCTTTGCATTAACATGGATTTTCATAATTATATACATTTCTTTCATGATTGGGCTTTACAAATAAATTTTTTTTATTTGGATACATGATATTGATGCTTTGGTATTGCAAGAAAGCATTTTTTTCCAGCATTTTCTTTTAGAATCAAAGTTCACCTGTCGAAAGAGGCAGACATGGCTTTCACAATTATATCTATTTTTCTTGATTGGGCATCATAAGCATATTCTTCTTATTAGGATACATGATATTGATGCTTTGGTTTAACCAGAAAAGCTTTTCTTTCCACCACTTTTTTGCAGAATCAAAGTTCATCCACTAAATGCGATGAACATTGATTTTAGTAATTATATCCATTCTTTTAATAATTAGGCATCATAAACACATTCCCATCGTTGGTATACACAATATTGATACTTTAGGTTAAGAAGAAAAGTTGTTTTTCCAATATTTTCCATTGAATCAAAGTTCATAAGCCAAAAGAGACAAATATGGATTTTCATAATTATATCCACTATTTTCATGATTAGGCATCATAAATAAATTCTTCTGATTGGGATGCATGACATTGATGATTTTGTTTAACAAGAAAAGCTTTTCGTTCCACCATTTTCCATAGAAACAAAGTTTGTTTGCTAGAAGTGACAAACATGGATTCTCATAATTATATCCATTCATTTCTTGATTCTGCACCATAAACACATACTTATTATTGGGATATACGATATTGATGCTTTGGTTTAATAATAAAGCTTTCTTTCCACCATTTTTTGTAGAATCAAAGTTCGTTCACCAAAAGAGACAAACATGGATTCTCGTAATTATATCCACTCTTTTCTTGATTAGGCATCATAATCATATTCTCCTTATTGGAACACATGAAATTAATGCTTTTGTTTTGCAAGAAAAGCTTTCCTTCTTAACATTTTTTTTCCAAAATCATAATTCTTCTGCCAAAAGGGATTGGAATGGATTTTGATATTTATATTCATTTTTTTCTTGACTGAGCACATGATGTTGACGCTTTGGTTTAATAAAAAAGTTTTTCTCCACCTTTTTTCATGGAATCAAAATTCGTTTGCTGAAAAAGATGAATATAGGTTTAATAATTACATCCATTCTTTTAATGATTTAGGATTTTAAACACATTCTCATTGGGATACATGATATTAATGCTTTGGTTTTGCAAGAAAAGCTTTTCTTTCCAACATTTTTTTGTAGAATCAAAGTTTATCCGCCAAAAGAGAAGAACATGGTTTTTTGCAATTATATCTATTTTTCTTGATTAGGCATCATAAATCCAATCTCTTCATTAGGATACATGGTATTGATTCCTTGGTTTTGCAAAAAAAGCTTATTTTCCCTAGAATCAAGTTTATTCCATCAAAAGAGATGACATGGATTCTCGTAATTTATTCATCCTTTTTCTGATTAGGCATTATAAGCATATTCTACTGGTTGGGATACAAGATATTAATGCTTTGGTTTTGTAAGAAAAGCTTTCTTTTCCAACATTTTTTGCAAAATCAAAGTTTATCCACCATAAGAGATGAAGATGGACTTTTATAACCATATCCAATCTTTCCTTAACTGGGCATCATAAACATATTCTCTAAATTGGGATACATGATGTTGATGCTTTGGTTTAACAAGAAAGGCTTTTGTCCATTATTTTTCGTAGAATCAAAGTTCATCCACCAAAACAAACAAACATAGATTTTGGTAATTGCATCCATTCTTTTCATGATTTAACATATTATATCCCCTTAACAACTCTATCACCAAATCTAACTTTGATAAGGAATAAGTCTTAAAGGATAGTTATATAACTTCAAACTCCATGAGTTTGATAGCCATGTAACCTCTACTCGCCTAGAGTTTCAAATGAGGTGAAACTCTTACTGAAGCCTATATAAAGGAATAGCATGAGCATTTCTGAGGCATGAGCTCTTAGAATTCTCCCATTCTCTCTTCAATCCTCGTTCATAATATATTTACTGACTTAAGCATCGGAGTGTCCCCTCAAAGTAGAATTTCGGGCCTCTTTCACCTTTGTTATTTTGCAAGATTCCTCCTTAGCATCTCTATTGTTGCATCAATAATTGGCACCGTTTGTGGGAAACGTGTCATTCTCATAGCTTAGTAATGATAGCAATCTTCTTTACTAAATACAAAGGAGAGCTCATGGCTACCTAAGGGCTGACTATGCGCTCATTACTCAAGCTATGTTGACAACGAGCCAGATTCCCATGGAATCCTAGCCTGATCCTACAACACCTAATCCCATGATAACTAAAGGGCTCCTTTCCATAGTTGTGACCATAATACCTATCCTGCCTAACTTTCCATATCTTTACCCTTATTTCTAGACACCGTTCACACTAAATCCATGGCCTTAGCTGCTAGACTACTTCAAGAAACTTTTAAACTCACAATCACCATTGCCATAATCAAAGTTTACTACAACCAATCCAAATACTCATATTTAGGGAAGCCCATCATCCCCCAGTGCTATGGTTGTTGGAACAAGTGTTCCAATGTATTTACCATAAACCCACTAGTAGATGACCTAGGGAATCTATCGACAATGAATGTGTCTTTACCAGTACCAGTATCCCAGCGACTTACAAAGTCAACCTCAAGCATTCACCAGCAGATGGCAACCCAACAAGCTCTTATTTAATAATAATCTCAAAAGAAGTTGGCAACCTAACGAACCATCATCCAACAGCAACAACAGTAAATTAATCAGCTTATGTAATATGGTCATCAAAACCAGTTACCTGGTAGATCTGATGCCAGGAACCATAGCCTGAATGTGAGAGATCGATAGACAAGTCAATTATATCAAGAAATTCAAGAAAGTTCATACTCCACTCTGGAGTACAATCCATATAAAAAGTAAAAAGGCATAGATCATCGAGAACAAGGAGCCTTACTAGCCAAACAAATAGCAACCTCCGCCAGGAACTCAAAAATATGAAGTAGCCAAAGAAAGATAAGTAGAAATGGCTAAAGATTAAGCACAATCCATGCCTTCGGTGGTCTACCAAACCCTAATTCCTAAAAAAATCAAACTCCCATCAGATATGTATAATGGCAAGGTAAACTTAGTAAACCACCTAAATCACTTTTTGGTATTCCATAACCTATGAGATATACCCGATGTAGTCCAATGTAGGATATTCCTAACAACTCTGCAAGAACTTGCTCGTACTTGGTGGTATTCCCTGAAAGTAGGGTCCATCATAAATTTTGACCAACTAGCTCGCCAATTCTTTGCCCACTTCGGTAGTTATCAAATAGGAGCTAGAACAGCAACCAACTTAATGGCTGTCCAACAAAACCCAGAAGAAACACTCAGTGAATATGTTAAGCACTTTAATACTGCTACACGGGAAGTCAAAGACCTCAATGATGACTAGGCAATCTAAGCTTTTATCTCTAAGGTCTATTATAAGCACCTAAAGAATACCTTGATGGATGCCCAGCCGATCAAGCTATACCAGCTCTATGAGAAGGTGCAAAAATATGCTACACAGAAGATATTGAAATTGTAAATTGTACATTTGAATACCCTGATCAAGATCGAGAAGGGGATCAATTTGGATGAAACCTGAGAAGAAGAGAGTAGTTCCCCTAAAAAGGTAGATTGGATGGTTGCCAAGATAGTAAAATTCAGCGTACAACGAATCAAATCCAAATGAGCAAGAAGAGAGATCAAGCATTGCCATATAATAAGTACAAATCTTACACACCCCGTAATATCAGCAGAACACAAGTACTGCACACCATTATGAAAGATGGCCTAGTAGAAAAACCTCTCCCCATGCGAACAGATAATGGCCATAAAAGCCCACGAAAACATTATGAATTTCATAATGATGTTGGTCACACAACAAAAGAATGTATTAGTTTGAAGAATGCCATTGAAGCGTTGATTTAGAAAGGGAAGATCAAGTAATTTGTGAAAAAAGATAATGAAGAGTCATCCCAACAGACTGACCACTGTCAGGATAGGGCAACAGGAAAATGCCCAATCATTGGAATAATTAATGTGATCACTAGAAGTAGTGAGAGTTAGGCGAGCAATAAATCCAAGAGAAAATCACATTTGCGGTCCATAATAGTAACATATACACCCTTAAAGATAACAAAACAAGATAGTTGGAGGGTGACATTCAGTGACAATGATGATAACTTAGTTACTGATAATGGCAATGATCTGATCATAGTATCAGTCATTGTAGGGAATTATCGTATTGACCAAATTCTGGTAGATAATGGTAGTGTAGTAGAAATTCTCCAATGGGACACCTTTTGAAAGATGGGCTACAAAGATAGCACCCTTCATCCTTTATTACCAATATATGGGTTCGCTAACCAAGTTATACCAGTGAAAAGTTCCATCACTTTATCAATCGCTCTTGGTGATAGAGAACACACAACCATAGTAATGGTGGAATTCTTAAAAGTTGACCAACCATTTGCTTATAATGTTATTCTTGGGCGACTCACCATGAAAAAGGCTAAATTGATTATAGCTGTATACCTTATTGTTAAATTTCCTACATCAACTAGAGTAAGATTTATGAAGGTTAATCAGGCAATCACCTAAAGTTGCCATTTAATATCTACAAAGATGGCAAAAAATGCCTAAAGCCTATATGATGAGCACTCATAAGGTCTAGTTGAAAACACATTGTTTGTTAACACGATAACACCAATTTAACCCTTGAGAGTTTAAACATCCAGGATGACTTTCGTCATCAAAACCTAAGCCCGTAGAAGAAGTATTAGCAATTTCCTTGAACCCACTAGACACTGATTTATTCATGATATTGGGAATTCACTAGAACCAAAAGCCAAAAATGACCTAATAAACTTTTTACGACTCCATGCAGATGTTTTTGCCTAGTCAGCTACAGATATTCCAGGCATAGACACAAAGGTAATCATGGAAATGCTAAATGTTGATCCTCTAGTTAAACTAGTCAAACTGAAAAAAAAAGATTCACTCAAGAGTGAATTCATGAAATTAGAGAAAAAATAGATAAACTTTTGGTCATCAGATAAATAAAAAAGGTGATGCACCTTTAGTGGTTGGCCAATGTAGTAACGGTTAAAAAGTCAACAGGGAAATGGAGAATGTGTGTCAACTTCACTAATCTTAATAAAACTTAACTCAAGATTATTTTCCCTTGCCAACACTAGATCGCTTTGTCAACTTTTTAGCTGGCCATCAGTTTATCTCTTTTATGTATGCATTCTCTGGGTATAATTAAATAAGGATGAATCCTCTTGATTAAGCCAGAATGTCATTTATTACAAAAAATTGTATTTTTTACTATAAAGTTATGCCCCTTGGGCTTAAAAATGTAGGGGCAATGTATCAACGTTTAGTTAATAAAATTTTTAAAAATCAGATTGGATGATCCATGGAATTGTACGTTGATGATATGTTCATAAAAAGCCCATCGATTAAACATCATATAGTTGATTTGAAGGAAATTTTTGTAGTACTATGAAGATACAACATAAAACTAAATATGGCAAAATTCACGTTTGGAGTAGCCATCGGTAAGTTCCTAGGCTTTATGGTATAATCTAGGCAAATTGAAGCCAAACCAGAAAAAATAAAAGCCATATTAGCCATGACACCTCCTAAGTTGACAAAGATGTACAATGACTGATAAGAAAGGTCATTATGCTTAACTACTTTATTTCAAAGCTCGCTAATAGATACCTCTTTTTTTTTTAAATTACTAAGGGCAACTACTTGCTATAAATGGACAAAAGAATGCCAAACAGCATTTAAAGAATTGAAATGCTACCTTAGCACACCACTATTGTTAGCTAGCCCTAAACCCAATATACACTTATTCATATACTTGGTTACGTCAAATGAAATGGTGGTCGTTATCTTAGTAACAAAAGAAAAAAGGAACCCAATGACTAGTTTATTACATTAGCAGGGCACTGTAAGGTGGGGAGATCAATTATACTAAGACTAAAAAGCTGGTCTA
Organism: Adansonia gregorii; assembly: GCA_038382025.1. Taxonomy (NCBI): domain Eukaryota; kingdom Viridiplantae; phylum Streptophyta; class Magnoliopsida; order Malvales; family Malvaceae; genus Adansonia; species Adansonia gregorii. The sequence continues at coordinate 11,969 of JBBYHO010242351.1, read as the reverse complement.
TGCACTTATTGTAGCTACTAGAAAACTATGGCAGTATTTCTAAGCACATCCTATCATGGTACTCACCGACTGCCCCATAAAGGATATGCTGTAAAAAGTCAACTCTACTACAAGAATGATCCAATGAAATGTAAAGTTAAGTGAATTTGGGTTAACCTACAACCCAAGATGGATGATCAAAGAACAAACATTGGCAGATTTCATCACCGAATGCGCATTTTCACATACTATTAACTTATCGGGAATCATCAAAGAAGCACCCTCAGTGGTAGAAAAAAATAAAAAAGATCATAGCTTACCAAAAGACTTATAGGAACTTTATGCCAATGGATCATTAGAAAAAGAGAAATCAAGAACATCCATCCTTCTCGTAGACCCTAATGGCCATGAATGGCACTATGCCTTATCCTTTCAGTTCACAGCCTCAAGTAATGTAATGAAATATGAAGCATTGATAGCTGGAATTAACTTAGCTAAAAATCTAAATGCCATTTGCCTAAAAGCTTATGCTGATTCCTAACTAGTAGCAAACCGGATTAATAAGGAATACAAAGCCAAGGATAAAAACTTAGTCAGGTACCATTACATGGTTTTATAGCTCACCAAAGCTCTCATTGGGATAAATGAATTAATGCTTTGCTTTTACAGGAAAAGCTTCTCATTCTAAAATTTTTAGAATTAATGTTTATCCATCGATTTAGACAAATTTGGATTCACATAATAATCTCATTTTTTTCATGATTAGGCACCATAAACACATTCTTTTTATTGGGATAATTGATATTAATGCTTTGGTTTCATAAGAAAAGCTTCTTTGTCTACCATTTTTAAAATTAAAGTTTATCTTTCAATGAGGATAAACACTGATTCACATCATAATCTCCTTTTTTTTCATGATTAAGCACCATAAACACATTTTCCTTATTAGGATAAATGATATTAATGCTTTGGTTTAATAAGAAAACCTTTTCTTTCTACCATGTTTAGAATTAAAGTTTATTTTTCAATTAGGATAAACACAGATCCATATAATAATCTTCTTTCTTTTGATCATTGGGCACCATAAATTCATTCTTCTCATTGGGTTAAATGAACTGATGGTTTTGTTTCATAAGAAAAGCTTTACTTTCTATCATTCTTTACAATCAAATTGGGATAAGCATGGATTCACATAGTAGTTTGTTTTGTTTCCATGACTGAGAACCACAAACGTATTTTTCTCATTGGGATAAATGAATTAATGCTTTGGTTTCATGAAAAAAACTTCACCTTCCACCAATTTTTGGAATCAAAGTTCATCTATCAATTGGGATAAACACAGATTCACATAATAATCTCCTTTGTTTTCATGATTAGGAATGACAAACACATTCTCCTCATTGGGATAAATGAATTGATGCTTTGGTTTCATAAGCAAAACTTCTCTTTCTACCAGTTTTAGAATTAATGTTCGTCTATTGATTTGGAAAAGCACAGATTCACATAATAATCTCTTTCTTTTTCATGACTGGGCACCACAAATTCATTTTTTTCATTAGGATAAATGAATTGATGATGCTTTGCTTTCATAAGAAAAACCTCACTTCCTACTTTTTTTACAATCAAAGTTCATCTATAAATTGGATAATTATGGATTCATGCCACAATCTCCATTCTTTTCATGATTGGGCTCCACAAATACATTATCCTCATTAGGATAAATGATATTGATGCTTTTGTTTCATAAGAAAAATGAAACTTCCCATCATTCAATGTTCTTCTATCAATTAGGATAAACATGGATTCACATAATAATCTCCTTTGTTTTTATGATTGGCCACTATAAACAAATTCTCCTTATTGGGATGCTTTTGTTTCATAAGAAAAATTTCTCTTTCTACCATTTTAGAATTAAAGTTAATATTTCAATTAGGATAAATCGAGTTCATATAATAGTCTCTTTTTTCATGATCGAGCACCATAAATTCATTCTCCTCATTGGGATAAATGAATTGATGCTTTGGTTTCGTAAAAAAGCTTCTCATTGTACCATTTTTAGAATTGATGTTCATCTATTGATTTGGACAAATATGGATTCATATAATAATCTCCTTTCTTTTCATGATTAGGCACCATAAACACATTCTTCTTATTGGGATAAATTATATTATTGTATTGGTTTCATAAGAAATGCTTCTCTTTCCACCATTTTTAGAATTAAAGTTCATTTTTCAATTGAGATAAACATGGATTCATATAATAATCGTATTTCTTTTCATGATGGAAATCACAAGATATTTTTCCTTATTAGGATAAATGAATTGATGCTTTTGTTTCACAAGAAAGCTTCTCATTCTAGCATTTTTAGAATTAATGTTCATCCATCAATTTAGGCAAACTTAGATTTACATAATAATCTCTTTTTTTTTCATGATTTGTCACCATAAACACATTCTCTTTATTGGGATAAATGATATTGATGCTTTAGTTTCATAAGAAAAGCTTCTCTTTTTAACATTTTTAGAATTGAAGTTCATCTTTTAATTAGGATAAACATAGATTCGTATAATAATCTCTTTTTTTTTCATGATTGGGCACCATAAATTCATTCTCCTCATTGGGATAAATGAATTGATGCTTTAGTTTTGCAAGAAAAGCTTGTTATTCTACCATTTTTAGAATTAATGTTTGTTTGTCAATTTATATAAACATGGATTCACTTAATAATCTCTTTTTTTAATGGTTAGGAACCACAAACACATTCTCTTCATTGGGATAAATGATATTTATGCTTTGGTTTCATAAGAAAAATTTCTCTTTCTACCACATTTAGAATTAAAGTTAATTTTTCAATTAGGATAAACATGGATTCACATAATAATCTTCTTTATTTCATGATTGGGCACTGTCAATTCATTCTCCTTATTAGGATAAATGGATTGATGCTTTGGTTTTATAAGAAAAACCTCACTTCCCACCATTTTTTAGAATAAAAATTTGTCTATGAATTGGGATAAACATGGATTCATTTAATAATCTTTTTTCTTTTCATGATTGGGCACCACAAATGCATTCCCTTTATTAGGATAAATGATATTGATGTGTTCATTTCGTAAGAAAAACTTTACTTCCTATTGTTTTTTGGAATTAAGGTTCATCTATCAATTGTGATAAATCACATAATAATCTCCTTTGTTTTCATGATTGACCATTGTAAACAAATTTTTCTCGTTGGGATAAATGATATTGATACTTTGGTTTCTAAGAAAACTTCTCTTTCTATCGTTTTAGAATTAAAGTTCATCTTTCAATTAGGATAAACACTGATTCATATAATAATCTTATTTCTTTTCATGATTGGCCATCATAAATTCATTCTCCTCACTTGGATAAATAAATTGATGCTTTGGTTTTGTAATAAAAGCTTTTCATTCTACCATTTTTGGAATTAATGTTCGTCCGTTGATTTAGACAACAAATTCTTCTTGTTGGGATAAATGATATTAATGCTTTGGTTCCTAAGAAAACTTCTCTTTCTATCGTTTTAGAATTAAAGTTCATCTTTTAATTAGGATAAACACAGATTCATATAATAATCTCATTTTTTTTCATGATTGGACACCACAAATTCATTCTCCTCACTTGGATAAATAAATTGATGCTTTGGTTTCGTAATAAAAGCTTTTTATTCTATCATTTTTGGAATTAATGTTCGTCTATTGATTTGGACAAACACAGATTCATAAAATAATTTACTTTCTATTCATGATTAGGCATTATAAACACATTTTCCTTATTGGGATAAATGTTATTGATGCTTTGGTTTCAGAAGAAAAGCTTCTTTTTCTACCATCTTTAGCATTAAAGTTCATCTTTCAATTGGGATAAACACATATTCACATAACAATCTCCTTTCCTTTCATGATTGGGCACCACAAATTCATTCTCTTTATTAGGATAAATGAATTGATGTTTTGGTTTTGTAGGAAAAGTTTCTCATTCTACCTTTTTTAGAGTTAATGTTTGTCCATCGATTTAGAAAAACACGGATTCACATAATAATCTCATTTTTTCCATGATTAGGCATTATAAACACATTCTCTTTATTGGGATAATGTTATTGATGTTTTGGTTTAATAAGAAAAACTTTTTTTTTATTAGTTTTAGAATTAAAGGTCATTTTTCAATTGGAATAAACATTGATTCACATAATAATCTCCTTTCATTTAATGATCGGGCACTACAAATTCATTCTCCTCATTGGGATAAGTGAATTGATGCTTTGGTTTCATAAGAAAAATTTCACTTCCCACCATTTTTTGGAATCAAAGTTTGTCTATTAATTAGGATAAACATGGATTCATGTAATAGTCTCTTTTATTTTCATGATGAGGAACACAAACACATTTTTCTCATTAGGATAAACAAACTAATGCTTTGGTTTCCTAAGAAAAGGTTCTTATTCTACCATTTTTAGAGTTAATGCTTATCCATTGATTTGAACAAACATGGAGTCACATAATAATTTCCTTTCTTTTCATGATTGGGCACCACAAACATATTCTCCTCATTGGGATAAATGATATTAAAGGTTTGGTTTCATAAAAAAGCAACTCTTTCTACTATTTTTAGAGTTAAAGTTGGTTTTTTAATTTGGATAAACATGGATTCATATAATAATCTCCTTTCTTTTAATGATTAGGCACCACAAATTCATTCCCTGCATTAGGATAAATGAATTAATGCTTTGGTTTCATAAGAAAAACTTCACTTCCCATATAGAATCAAAGTTCATTTGTTAATTACGATAAACACGAATTCATATAATAATCTCCTTTCTTTTCATTGTTAGGCAACATAAGTGTATTCTCCTCGTTGGGATAACTGATATTAATGCTTTGATTTCATAAGAAAAACATCTATTTCTACCTTTTTAGAATTAGTATTCATCTTTCAATTTAGATAAATTTGGACTCATATAATAATCTCTTTTTTCGTGATTGGCCACCACAAATTTATTCTCTTCATTGGGATAAAAGAATTAATGCTTTGGTTTCATAAGAAAAACTTTGCTTCCTACCATTTTTTAGAATCAAAGCTTTTCTATCGATTGGGATAAACGTGGATTCATGTAATGATCTCTGTTGTTTTCATGATTACGAACCACAAACACATTCTTCTCATTGGGATCAATGTTATTGATGCTTTGGTTTCATAAGAAAAAATTTACTTCTTGCCATTTTTTAAAATCAAAGTTTGACTATTGATTGGGTTAAACACAAATTCACACAATAATCTCCTTTCTTTTAATGATTGGGCACTATAAATTCATTCTCCTCATTAGGATAAATGAATTGATACTTTGATTTCATAAGAAAGACTTCATTTCCCACCATTTTTTGGAATCAAAGTTCATCTATCAACTAGCGTAAACATGAATCATGTAATAATCTTCTTTAATTTCATGATTAGGAACCATAAACACATTCTCTTTGTTGGGATAAATTATATTGATGCTTTAGTTTCATGAGAAAAATTTTTCCTTCTACCACATTTAGAATTAATGTTCATTTGTCAATTTGGACAAATATGCATTCACATAACAATTTCCTTTCTTTTAATGATTGGGCACCACAAATTCATTCTTTGTATTGGGATAAATGAATTGATGCTTTGGTTTCATAAGAAAAACTTCACTTCCCACATAGAATCAAAGTTTGTTTGTCAATTAGGATAAACACGGATTCATATAATAATCTCCTTTCTTTTCATTATTGGGCACCATAAACGTATTCTTTTTTTTTGGTGTAAATGATATTAAAGCTTTAGTTTCACAACAAAAACATCTTTTTCTACCATTTTTGGAATTAAAGTTCCTTTTTTAATTAGGGTACACATAGATTCAGATAGTAATCTTTTTTCTTTTAATGATTGGCCACCACAGATTCATTCTTCTAATTGGGATAAAGGAATTCATGCTCTGGTTTCAAAAGTAAAACTTTACTTCCCAACATTTTTTGGAATCAAAGTTCATCCATCAATTGTGATAAAAATGGATTCACATAATAATCTCTTTTGTTTTCATGATTAGGAACGACAAACACATTCTCCTCATTGGGATAAATGATATTAATGCTTTTGTTTCATAAGAAAAACATTTTCCTTCCATATTTTAGAATTAAAGTTCATTTGCAATTGGATGTTTACAAAAATTATTTTCTCCATGTCTTTGGGCGCCATCTTGATCTAGTTTTAGCCTAAAAATCCATTCATGAAGAAAAACAGAGAATTCTTGGTCGTGTTGTCTACCAACATGTCAATATAGGGTAGTAAGAAGTTGTCTTTGGGACTAGCTCAATTCAGATCTCGATAACCAACACACATTTGTACTTTGCCATCTTTTTTTAGGACTAAGACTATACTGGCAACCTATTCTAGATATTTGGCTACTCTAATAAACTCTATATCAAACTACTTCTTGAGTTTCTTTTTAATTTTGAGAAACATTTATGACTTTATCCTTCTTAACTTTTGCTAAATTGGTTTGCATCTATGCTTGATGGGATTTGGATACCAGAAAGGGTAAAGAAATAAACATCACAATAGGCATACACATAACTAAGGGATTTGGATAAAAATGAAGGTAAAAGAGTAATGAAGATAAAAAAGTTAAAAAGTGATACACAATATGGAATGATATATGCAAAAGTCATTTCATTGATAATGTTTGATAAAAAATGCCTCTTACATACACACTTATCTACGTTGAGGGAAGGGCATGTACATTTTCATTTTTTGAGGTCACATGAAGAGGACAGGAAAAGTGCAGGGGCTTTCATCATGACCCTATCATCAAAATCAAGTCTTAGTTGAAGGACATGAATTTTATGACTTAATATCTTAGAGATAGAGGTTGTTAAGTGCTCTGCTTAAGATAATCAAGACATTTTTAGCCTTTTGCTTTCTAGTTAGCCTGGATCAGTTCATACTCCCAAAAGAAATATCTTATGGAGAGATGAGAACATTGTCGGCTTTGATTCTTTTACTTGACCCACTAATCATGTCATTTCCTGGTTGTAGATTTTTTTTCTTGCTGCTTTCTTCAGAGCATATTGGCCTTGAATCCTAAGCCTCTTTGTTGGCTTAAGTGGTGACTTGTATAGCTTGAGCCATCCCTTATAGATTCTTGCCAAGCCTTTTTTAGCATGAGAACCTTTGCAATTGTTATTTTTAAACCCAAGTAGGTACTCTGTAATAGCTAGAGTTTAACTATTGGCAACCCTTTCCTATAAATGTTGCATTAACAAACTCGAAGGATTAGAAAGATGACTCTAGTTTATCTTCATTAGGCTTATGTAGATATCCTTAATGAAAGCACTGGTGATCATTTCTTCTTCAACTCTAATGGTGACTACTTTATCATCTATCATAAATTTGAGCTTTTGATTAAGAGAAGACAAGATAGCTCTAGTGGAGTGTATCCATGGCCTTCCTAATAAGTAGCTATAAGAAGGATTAATATCTATAACTTAAATGTCCACTTCATTTGTACATGGGCCTATCTAGAGCTAGATTGAGATATTTCCAATTATCCCATGACATGTTCCATCAAATGCCCAGACTATGGTATAACTACTTTTGATGTTAAACTGATTGACAAAGAGCTTGCTAAATATTGTCATAGGCATAACATTAAGGGTTGACCCATTATCCATGAGTACTTTAGGCAAAATGCCTTTCTTGTAATGGGTAGTGATATGCAAGGCTTTATAACTGCCCCTGCCTTTAGGTAGATCTCATCATTAGTGAAGGAGATATAATGATCGACCATGATATTCACAAGCCAATTCAATTTATCTATGAAGACTTTCGGTGGCACATATGCTTCGTTTAACAATTTTAGTAATACATTTTGGGGAACCTCTAAATTAAGAAGTGAGATAGCATAGAAATCTTTACGGGTTGTTTGCCTAACTAGTCTATAATGCAGTATTCAATGTGCTTGATGAAATTGATAAACTTCATGGCTTTTCTTTCATTTACTACTTCCTTAAGTTTTTCAAGCTCAAAATATTTTACTTGGGCTTTAGTGGTACTGATGCTTGGAGATGCATCAACCTTCTATTTTTCTTAAGCAGGTTGAGCATAACACCTACCGCTATGGGTTAGGTGAGTAACTCATGGCAGTTTTATCGCAGTAGTTGAAGAAGTTAGCTCTTCGATCATCACTACCTCATTCTTGTATTTTTATGTGATAGCTTTGTTGCTCTTATACAAGAAAGGTTTAGGTACCTCCACAATTAACTTTGGTGTAGGTATCAAAAAGTTGGCCTCAAGACTTGACTTGCCATAAAGAATAAGGGGTCGATTTCTCCCATGAGGTGACTGCGTGGTTTCGTCTCCTATCATGTTGATAGATTTAGCCGTAGGTGTGATTTCATGATAAAATTCTATCTAGCCTTCATTTATCACTTTTTGAACCATGGACCTAAACTCCCTGCATGTGTGTAGGGTATGACCTACAATTGTGTGGCAGTCATAAAAGTTGTCGGGATTATCTTTTAATTTTTTTATTGTGTTGAGCAACTCGACCTGAATCAATACTTACTAGATCAAGAACATTGGCACCCTTACATCCTCTATATTTACTTTGACTTTATATTTATTCAATATTGATCATGTTTGTAGCCGACTCAGTGTGGTTTGGTAAAGGATTGGCGGCAACATTTGGTCTCTAGTTTATCTTGAATTGCAAAACTTTTGAGTTAATTAGATATTGCACATTTCATTTGAAAGATATGCAATGCTCAATGTCATGCTCTACTAGCCTAGCATGGTATTCATAGTGGCTGTTAGGGTTATATCATTGCAAGTATGGTGGCTTTTTTTTTGGGACATAAATTGAGGTCACTAAATGATTTTGGAGTAAGGTCTGGTAGAGTTTCTTATTGGACATAGCGATGGGATCAAAATGTTGTCTTTGTTGATTTACACCTTCATTGCCAGGTGCATTATTGGTTGCTCGATCTAGCTATTTCCCTGGTAGACATTCTACCACGCTTAATGGCAATATTGATCATTTCTCTAGAGAGCATTAGGTCTGTGAATTTTTTAGTGGTATTTCCTATAAGTTTCTCGTAATAAAGAGTATGTAAGGTGTGAATGAAAGTGATTGTCATCTCTTTTTCTGTAAAGGGAGGTTGGACTAGAGCTATTTTTTCTCTTCACTTTTGGGCATATTGCTTGAAACTTTTAGAGGATCTCTTTTCAAAAATCATCAGCAAAAGTTAACCCAGTGCTTAATCTAACATGTACTGGTATTAATTTAGAAAGGCCTTAGCCAAGTCAACCCATGATTGGATTTACACATTATCTAGCCTGACATACCACTGAGCTACTACCCCAGTAAAGATATGTTGGAAGCAATGGATGAAAAGCTTTTCATCTTTCCATACCCAGCTAGTTTTCACAAGTACATTCAGGCATGGATTAAAGAGTCAATGGTTCCATTAAACTTTTCAAACTCTAGGACTTTAAACTTCGAGGGAATAACAAGGTTGGACACCAAAGATAGTGATTACGCATTAAGAGCTCTAAACTTGTCACTTCCCTTGATAACTTGGAGGCATTTTTCCAATAGCTAGAATTTGTTCACTTCTTTCACAGTCATGGTGGACTTTTGACCTTTTATTTTCTCTGGTTTCTCATGGTTAAGGTTATTAGATCTATCGATGAGACTCCTACATTTACCCTTTAAATATTAGGAATGAATTGACCTTCTGTAATAAGATTTAGGTAGATAACTAGTGGAGCTTGAGCAGTAGCTGTAGGAGCAGGCCATTGTTTTTGTCTTATTTCCCCTTGGGTTGGTTTTAGATTATTGGCAAAGAGACTTTCAGCGTTCGAAGGATCATTTTTTATTTTAGCAATACAAGCTTGCCCTTTTTCTTTTATAGAGGTGATCATTAGTTCCATAAGTTTTGCAATTTGATTTTGCATTTCGTATTACTGACGAAGCGTCTAGCCTTGTGATTCCTTGACCATTAGCTTAAGTCGCTCAATGCGAGCTTCAAGATCATTCTTCATGATTTGTTTATGGCATCCTATGTTGTAATGGTGCGTGATGTAAGGTTCTATGTTCCTGATTGATCTCAGAATCCCTTGCACTTTTATGGCTCAATTCTCATATTAGATTTTCATTTAAAAATGTATTTATTGATGAGCATTTATAATGCATGACAAGTTAAGATAATGAATGATTAATACAAGTGTAATAAAAAATGGTGAAATTAAATGTACTTATGCGTTGGAGACAACTGATTCTTGGAATAGCTTTGTCAATAACATCATTCATAGAGTCACAAAAGGGTTTTCCTTTTACGACATGATTACATTTGAAAGCATCTAACATGATCACATTGTGTAAGCACACAATCAAGAAAACTCAAAAGTTATTACTCATGATCTCCAATAGGTATGATGTCTTACTTTATGGAACGAGCTACTTTAATCATGTCATTAGCCTCTTGTTGAGCCATTTAAACTTGTTCAGTTAAATGTTGGTGGTGTTCTTGGCAGTTCATATGTGCTTGGTCGATTGTTGCTTTCCACTCTAATTCACATTACTTAGAAGACTTTGTTACTTCATTGATATGACCTTGATGAACCTAGAAAAACTATTCTAACTCCAGGATTCTATGAATGAGGGCTTTATTTTTAACCCTGATGGCTCTTACATCTTGCATTTGGGCTTCAAGTCTTTGATTCCTTCATTAGTAGGTGGAAGTAAGAGCACATGCCCTCATGAACTTTTCATTGTTGGTTATGACTTCTTCCTTTTGCTGATTCAACTCGCGATTGAGAATGGCAACTTTCGCTTCCTATTCGACTGCTGTCTTGCCAATACATTGGGACTTATTAGCTTTTTGAAGCATCACATAATCCTTTGTTAGGCTTTTTTGCTCATCTTTGAAGCAATCCCTTTCTTTAATGACTTGATCCATTTCACCACTCCTAAGATAGATATCCATCTCTAGCTGGCCTTTTTCCTTCTTAAGTTAAGAGATGTTCATGGCAAAAAATACCTTTTTTCGCTCGAACTCCCTCCTAAGTAGCTCGATCTCAGAAGTCAGTTCCTTTATTAGGATTTGCAGTATCCTAGAGTTGGGTGGTGGTAATGGATCATTGATATGGTGAAGTCTCCATTCTTCATATCTAAGCATGGTAGGGCTTTCTCTCCAATATCTTTCCATACAATGGGCCTTTTCTAAGCTTGGAAAGCTAACTGGACTTTTGCTTTATAATTTGGTTTTCACATTCAAAATCCTAACGTCCCAAGTCTTTGAAAAATGAGATAAATTGTTGACACTAAAACTAATGCAATACCAATAGATGAGCAAAACTGGTATTTCCCTATATCCCAAGAGTGGTACGTAATTGTAGTCTCCACATCTATACACAATCGACTGAGAAAACACCCATAGGGCTCTCCACATGATTTCTTCCTCCTTGACATTTCATAATTCCTTGACCTAATGCCTTTTTGTATTATCTTATGACATTTTTCCTCTAATGCCATGGAAAGAGGATTGATCTTGAAGAAAAAATTTTGCCTAACTTTCATTTTCCTAACATAAAGATGACCTAGAAGCCATATCTTAAGCAATAAGGCACATTCGATAAACCTTTCTATTCCTATTCTTTTACAAAAGCTAAGGGTCCAGATGGTTTCGACGATGACGGCAAAAATAGGATTATGTTATGTAGACACCTTATTTTGTCCGGGCTAATTTTTTTTTTAACAATCTGGAGCATCGACGTAAGAGGGGACAATGATCGCCGGGCGACATTGTCGCCCGTGAAAAAGCTTTTAAGGATGTCAAGAAGGCCTAGGGATCATATCAAAGGTAAATGCAAAGATGTGGCATCAAGGGACGTAGTCTGAGGTATCCTAGGGACAAAGGAATCAAGAAAATTCACAATTTTACTTA